>JACJUY010001176.1:24341-160144 GCA_014220935.1 Platorchestia sp. MABIK | reverse complement strand
TTCTGTTGAGGTTGGGCAGAGCTTTTGCTAAACTGTCGCTAACTGGGCCAACTGATAATTTTAGCTCTACACTGATCTTTCTCAGTCGCGCAATAGCTCAATGTCACAAGTTGAAAGGCATCCGGTAAACTGACGACAAAAATTTAATGACAGTGGTAAAACGGACAAACCTACTATTAAGGACAAACTTACGATTACCGAAAAATTTACGATTACTGAGAAACTCACGATTACCGACAAACTTACGATTACTGAGAAACTCACGATTACCGACAAACTTACGATTACTGAGAAACTCACGATTTCCGACAAACTTACGATTATACAAGGATTGAAGAAAAAATACGTAGGTGAACTGTTCCAAAAACTGACCACCAACTGATCAGAAAACAAAAAGTTAACTTGACGATTAGGATGTCGGAAGAGTAATCGTGAGTTAGAGGCAGCCGAGCCGCCAGTGCAGGGAGGAACAAGGCAATCTTCTAAGGGTCTCACCGCCGGCTTGCTCGAGATCGATGAACTTTTGTATTCTCTTTTGGCTCGCTGCCGGTCGTTGATGGGTAACCGATGTAATGCTTTTGTTATTTCTCTTGTTCGAAATCTTTGTAATTTTGTAATTTTGTCACCCTCGTTTGAAACTGTTGACTTTTTTGGTATTTCATTTCCCTTGTTTGAAATCTTTGACTTTTTGGCATTTCATTTCCCTTGTTCAAGACCGCTCATGTCATGTGTTGACAATTCATTTCTCTTGTTCAAAACTATTAATTTTTCAACATTTTATTTTCCTTATTCAAAAAAACAAATTTATATAAAATTATATTCATGTTCACAAGCGTTAATTTTCTCACATTTCATTTCCCTCGTGTTAATGTGGCAAGTTTGTAGACATTTCATTTCTCAGCACAGAACTACACGCTACCGTAACTTTTTGGCCCTTTAGCTCCCTTGTTGAAAATTGCTCTCTATTAACATGCATTTTTCTTGTACAAAACTGCTAACTTTTCGAATTTTTATTCCCAATTTTTACCATTATTATGCTATTAACTTAAAATTGCTATGAGATATTCATGCGCCGTTCTTAGACATAAAACTGCTGGTATGATTTTACATCCTCGTATTTATTTAAACGCAAACCCGATTATAGGAGTTTTTCCCCATATTTTCCTCCTTCAGAAGAGCTAGCATGCATTCTTATTATTTTCAATTCTTAGGCTCAAAACCACTAACACGTTATTTATCTTTTTCCCTAATTTTCAAAATCGTCAACAGGAGCTCTCTCCATTGCCCTTTCCCAGACTGTAGATGAGCATTCAATCGTATTTTATGGACGAAAAACCGTTAACAGTCTTGTTTTCATTACCTGGATGGAAATCCTCCGACAAAATTTACAATCATTAACACTGCCTAGCTCTAAAATTACTTACAGATAATGTTTTTTCATCGTTTTCTATGTTCAGATCTTCTAGCAGATGATTAAAGAGTTTTTTAATCCCTCCGTCCAAAGTCGCTAACTTTGTAATTTTTCTGTTTTTTCTCGGGTTCAGAACTGCCTACAAACGTTATTTTCAATTTCATTTTTTTCTGTTGAGAGGTGTCAACAGATTATTTTGTTTTTGTTTGCCTCGCTTACCGTTGTTGATAGAACGTATCATTTATCTCTCTTTCTTGCTCATATTTTCTCAACTCGTGAAATTGTCATTTGTATTTAACCTAAGCTCAATGACTAACTAGCGACATTCGATATAGGTTTTCTTTATTTAATTCATGAAATAAAAAAAATCGTGGTGGGAAAGGCCAATAAAGAAATTCATTAAATAAATTATCTTTATTTTTACTAATGTTTTGTTCTACGCTATTTACTACTAACGAACATGTAGTCAATTTACGGCACTGACTGATAATAACTAATAAAAATCGATTTGTGTCCATTAAAAAATTTGCTCTTGATGAAGCAACAATACACGAACGAACCAAAATACGTACCTCTAAGAAAAAACTGAAAATGTCGAGAATTTGGTTGTGTAGCACTGATACTCAGTAAAATTGTCCCCCCAAAATAAAAAACCACACCCTAAATCAGCCTCTGAAAATTACTCTAAGTTTAACTTTGGCCGCCGCAAGCATTAGTGCGGGGCAAAAACACGCATTATTTTGCCAAGGCTTCCCTTCTATTCTCATCCTCATCCTGTTATGATCTTAAATTTATGATTTTCTCTGTCCTGCAACAGACTTGGATTGTTTTTGTTGCGGGCTTATAACATTGCGGGCGCCGGTTTAGAGCGGCAGAACCAGAGAAAGCTTTCCACAAAGCGCACTCGGCTCAGTCTTAATGTTTTGGAAAAGAATGCTCACTTCGGATGTTATTTATAAAAGCGTTACTTTTAAAAACGCAGGAAGTTATGCTTCGCTTAATGCTATGAATATTTTCTTTTTCAGAAACCATTAAAGGAGTTTATCGAGAGCTGAGAAATAGTATATTTCTAAATCGTGTCGCTCTTCTTTCGTGTATTTCTTGATCTTTAAACAAGCTAAGCCCACTAAACTAACTTCGTGTTTTGATCTAAAATTTTTTCGATTTTTTCTTTCGTGAGCATTTTGATTATCATTGACGATGTGTTGTTCACATTCTTTATTGTGGAGCATTTAAGGAAATTTCTTTCGTTCTTACTGATCATTAGTGAGCTCGTGAATTATCGTTTTACTCATTTTTATTTTTCGTTGCTACATTGCCGCAAAATTCATTATTACAATATCGTTAGAATCATAGTCATGTTATCGTCAAAATCAATGATATTTATTATCGTTATGTTATCACTAAACTGAAAGTTATTCATCATTCATTTTTTTTGCTAGTGCACACCTGCTAGTCGGCATTAATCTGAAGAATATCATCCCTTCTTTCTTGAGTTAAATTCAATTGTGCCAGTCGATGCTGTTCGGCCTAAGTCTGAAGAATTTCACCCCTTCTTTCTTGAGTTGAATTCTCTCGTGCCACTCAATGTTGTCCAGCGCTATGACGAAGAATTTCCTCACTTCTTTCATGTGTTTAGCTCTCTCTAGCTACTCGGTATTGCTCTGCATTATTCCGTAGAATTTCAAAACGCCGGTCAAGGTCAATTTAGCTCTAGCTTCTCTTTGGCAAACAGCATTGCTTCGTCTTGCATTTCGCGTCGTTCATCTGATCGTCTTCGATGTTTTTCTTGCTGTCGGAGTCCTGCTACTTCTCTCTTGCGGTTGGACATGCTTCTATCCATGGTGGCCTCTTTTGCCGGAATTTTATTCTGAAATGTCGTCAATTATCTCTTCGAAGCTTTTCAAGAAAATCCCAATTTCAAAAACAATAACTCAAGTTCCAAAATTTTGGGCCTTTTACCAAGTGGTAGCCAGGTTACTGGTCAAACGAATTTAAAACATTTCTATCCGCATTATCAATTTAAAATATCAAAGCGACATAATGAATTTCAACAGAGAAAGCTCAATTGAAAGTTTCTATTTGTAAAAATAAGCCGATTGCGCATTCTGAATACCATAATCAAGAGGAGGTCACACAGACGGACGGACGCGGCTCCTTTTATAATAGTGATGATGAGATTTAAACTCATTTTCACGTTAAGGATTTTTTCGTGCTATATATCTCTATTTATCAGAATCCGATTACTACTTTCCGAATCATTCAAGTAACATGACGCAGAATTGCACAGGCGTGACATGCAACTATGCAAGTACCGCGAGGAAGAATTCCAAACGTTCTGTCATATCACCCAATCAAGTCTCTCCGCTTCATTTGTGAAAACGAAATTTCGTAACTTCCCTTCAAGCGAATGAAATGATGCTCACATTTGGCCTAAAATTCTTCGCAGCACAAAACTAGCAACGCTCCTCTCACTCCAGCCACAGACTGATGTTTAAACTTGAGGTTTTCGAAAGCAACCTCCATTAATCAAAGGCCAGATTCAGAAACAATAACTACTGTTCGAACTTGTACCAAGTTTTTAATCCGCAAGTCCGCCCCGCAAATTTCCATGGGCAGCTTTATGGCCCATTACTCTGGACAGGAACCCATAACTTTAATCTTACGGATCCTAACTGTAATATAACCGACTGCAATTATTTACCTCCCGCCGCCCTCAATTATGTGATGGCCTTTGCTTTGACCCTGTTTCTACCGAGCCCTCGCTACACGGCCTGACCTCGTTTTTTTTGTTTTGTCTGAAGAATGTGCTGGACTCCGATACGAGTGGGATGCTTGAGTGGAGTGTAGGAATGAGTGGCGTGTACGAAGTGGCGTGTACTAATGAGTGACGTGGATGCTTGAGATGGTTGGACTAGTATCTGATGAAAAAACTGCATGAAGAATGTAATAGTGTATAAGTTTGTTACAAGTGTTACTCGCTGTCAAGCACTGACATGATGTGTTGCAGTTCACTGCTACTATCGATTGTTGCAGTGCTTCAGGACTGCCACTGAAAGCAGTAGTAGGCTAAAAATTCCCCGTGAGTATTGCAGTCTATCGAAAGCTGTCCTTCTCTGCTGCAGTTCTCCCTCACTAATGGAAGAGTCGCTCGGTGCTGCAGTTCTCCCTCAGTGATGGGAGAGTCCCTCTGTGCTGCAACTCTCCCTCAGTGATGGGAGAGTAACTCTGTACTGCACCCTCCCTCAGTAATGGAAGAGTCCCTCTGTGCTGCAGCCCTCCCTCAGTAATGGGAGAGTCCCTCTGTACTGCAGCCCTTCCTCAGTAATGGGAGATTCCCTCTGTGCTGCCGCCCTCCCTCAGTAATGGGAGAGTCCCTCTGTGCTGCAGTCTTCCCTCAGTAATGGGAAAGCCCGGCCGCTTGGCTGCATTCCAGCCAAGCCACAGCACCGCCGGCCAGACTGCTGTAGCCATCTCGGGCCGTTGCTGTAATGTCATCGGGGCCAGACAGATGATCGAATGTTACACAAAGATTTAAGGTTTTATCTACCGGATAATAACTTGTATCGGAGTGTGTCCCTTGGACTTGAAAGTTTCGAGACACTTGCTCAGAAGTGAAGTATGCCTATGTGTTGTCTATTTGGAGTACTGATATATTGTACGTGTATTTTTTTTAAGCAGGTCAACTTGACCTCAAAATTCGTATAGTCCTTGTGTTCTAAACTACCAGTTCTTGTACAGCAATGTGCGGCCCATGATTTACGTTTCATTTAAAGCTTGAAACTTCTGTTTCCATTTCAGCACATGCCCTTCACTGGTGCAACTTTTGATGATCTCCTTCTCGGAAATGAGACGACGCTCAAAAGATGCAATCAGTACTGGATGGCAGCCATGAGTGTTCGAGTCAGAAATCCTGCTTAAGCTGCACCAAGTCATTGACTTTGTGAGCCTCGACAAACGCATGATGGAACTCAACACAAACGCATGATGGAACTCAACACAAACGCATGATGGAACTCAACACAAATGCATGATGGAACTCAACACAAACGCATGATGGAACTCAACACAAATGCATGATGGAACTCAACACAAACGCATGATGGAACTCAACACAAATG
Source organism: Platorchestia sp. MABIK (assembly GCA_014220935.1). Classification (NCBI taxonomy): domain Eukaryota; kingdom Metazoa; phylum Arthropoda; class Malacostraca; order Amphipoda; family Talitridae; genus Platorchestia; species Platorchestia sp. MABIK. Next base: position 154,612 of record JACJUY010001176.1, on the reverse strand, counting down.
CATGATGGAACTCAACACAAATGCATGATGGAACTCAACACAAACGCATGATGGAACTCAACACAAACGCATGAGGGAACTCAACACAAACGCATGATGGAATTCAACACAAATGCATTATAGAACTTAACACTAACGCATGATGGAACTCAACACAAATGCATGATGGAACTCAACACAAACGCATGATGGAACTCAACACAAACGCTGGAACTCAACACAAATGCATGATGGAACTCAACACAGACGCATGATGGAACTCAACACAGACGCATGATGGAACTCAACACAGATGCATGATGGAACTCAACACAAACGCATGATGGAACTCAACACAAACGCATGATGGAACTCAACACAAACGCATGATGGAACTCAACACAAACGCATGATGGAACTCAACACAAACGCATGATGGAACTCAACACAAAAGCAGGATGTCAGCAAGATTTGGTGCATTTTGAGACGGCGTTTTATCTCAATGCAATGAAACTACCAAAATTGAATGAGTCAATGGGAAACATTGGTGCTAGAATGAAAATGAAATGAAATCGTGCCCTAAAGACCTCTTGACTGTGAAGTTTTTCTGATGTTTATGATTTCTTGAAAACATTGTTCATCAATCGAAATTGTGAACATATTGAAACGGCGATCAGGGTTTAATTTTCGACTCGTAAAACTAGGGTTTCTGGAATCTATGCGTCGTCATCTTTGTGCTTGTTTACTTTCCTCCCTTCTCTTGTCTACACTTCAAAATCCATTGCATTTAACAAACCCTGTTTGTATGTAGGCTGATTTATATTTCACAAAAGTTCCATATTGTTGTATCATTTTAGAAAATTAACAGATAAAGAAATGCCGAACAAAATGTCTTAAAAAGATTTTTTAAAGTTACAAGTTATTGACATGACATTAATGTTGAAAAGTTACATAACATTAAAAGTTACTGAGTTTGCGTGAAATGAGGGTCTTCAGAGGACCTGCACAACATCAGCACCGAAATGGAACTCAGTATCCAAAAGTAAAGCGAAGTAATTGAACAAATCGAAATTGTACAATGCAGCCTACCACAAATTCTTGTAAAACATTTCATATTACATAAGATCCTTTAAAAAAATTGAGTATTGGAAATTTAAAAAATTTTCAACACCTGAAAATTTCAACTCACAATAAAAGTTTCATGAAGAGAAAATGTCGGTGCCCGCCGATGTGGGAGGCTCGAATTTCAAGAATCTATTTTTCTGTAACTGAATCTAACCACATAATTCTGAACAACATTTCAATGAAATGCGAGCAACAAAGGTTTTTATAAATACATGAAGTAACTGGGAAGTAATCGAATCAATTCTAAAACTCCACATCCTAAACTTAACTTAAAAATTCGTAAAATTCTCAATTATCTGACTTCCAGTTATTCAGCAGCAATCCACTGCACTGAATAATGTCTTCATACTACATTTCACGCCAACTTTGCTCCATAAAAGCAAGCGCATTATGAGAGCCAAGGCCACGTACGAGGAAAGACATTTCATTAAAATTTATTTTCATTCGAGCAACCGCATTATATCAGCCACAACCACATTATAACAGCCACAAGCACATTATAACAGCCACAGCCACATTACAACAGCCTCAACCACATTATAACAACCACAAGCACATAATAACAGCCACAAGCACATTATAACAGCCACAACCACATTATAACAGCCACAGCCACATTATAACAGCCCCAACCACATTATAACAGCCACAAGCACATAATATCAGCCACAAGCACATTATAACAGCCACAGCCCCATTATAACAGCCACAGCCACATTATAACAGCCCCAACCACATTATAACAGCCACAACTACATTATAACAGCCACAGCCACATTATAACAGCCCCAACCACATTATAACAGCCACAACTACATTATAACAGCCACAGCCACATTATAACAGCCACAACCAGATTATATCAGCCACAACCACATTATAACAGCCACAACCACATTATAACAGCCACAACCACATTATAACTGCCACAGCCACATTAAAACAGCCCCATTATATCAGCCAAAAGCACATAATAACACCCACAACCACATTATAACAGCCACAGCCACATTGTAGCAGCCACAACCACATACTAGCAACCACATTACAACAGCTACAACCACATACGGGCAGCCGCATTACAACACTTCCTAAAGGTAAAAATATCGTATCCTATGCCAGTTCACAGAATATAACTGAACTTCCCTATTTAGCTTCGCTAAGGAATTTTAATTGGCGATTTTTATTGAAATTAACTCCTTAACGCTGATGAAGGTACTATATATGCGAATATTCACTAGGCTGAAATTCTAAGAAGGTTAAGATCTCTTTGACAGGAACCTAATTAGCTCGCGCAAATTCTTGGCAACTTATTCCTCGTTAAAAGATTTGCTAGAAAACTTCCGCAGACTCAACAAGACTTGCTAAGTTCTCGATGGTGTCAGCGTTATTTAATTAGCTCGTTAAAATACACGCGCATCGGCACATTTTATAAGAATTTCAGCGGTCCTTGGAAATTGTCTAAAAAATTGAACTTCTGATATATTGCGTTATCGATCAGACGGGGGTAATGGAGCGAACTCTGTTTATTGTCCCTCACAAGAATTTCTCCGCTTCTCGGGGCATTCCCTTGATTTAGAAATTGAAGGCTCTAATTAAAATCGTAAAAATGCGCACGAGTTAAGCCTCAGCATTTTCAGCTTGAAACGCATCGAGATTCCCGGCTAGATCCGAGTAATGGCAAATTTCAGGGCGAGCCTTCGTTAGGTATTGGACCGGTGAACAGCAAATCTCCAAATAAATGTTGATTAAGCTTTCTGTTTTAACTAAAGACCACTCGTCGAGGGGAGAAAATTGGAAATTGAACCTAATCTTTCTTTAAACAGTATCTGATAAGGAGGTAAAACAAACAGAATTAAAAATTGACTATGATTTTTGAAATTCCCGCAAAAAATCAAGACTTTTTCGTTTTACTCGAATTATTCTTTGTTTTGAATTTATGCGGTGTCTGCATACTAATCAGTCATATCTATAAGACTCGACAGTCAGGTCTAGCAGCTCTAGTACAGCATCACGGCGACAAATTTTTGAAAGCCTATCCTTCTACAATTTTAGTTTTTCCTTTTTATAACTTCACTCATTTTTTAACCTCATTACGACCAACGTTCTGTTCAAGCGAAGTTTTCAGAAGATATCATTTCTCTTCGTGTCGTTTTCCACACTCGCTAATTTTTCGGCAAATTGGGCTTGGAGTTGAAGAGAGCAAAGAGCGAGGATAACCTTCGCAAATAATGGCTTCGGCCTGTAGGGAACGAACAGCTCTTGACTCGAGATTGCATTTTTCAACCTGATTTTTCTAACGAATATTGAATGGAAAAACGATTTTTTTAGAGTTCGGAAAAAAATTTGAACCTAGTTACATTTTCAGCAAGTCGAAGAAAAAGTGTGGACATTACAATAATCATAGGACTGCCATTTAAATACACATGTTCCTCGAAAGAAAGATAAACTTTTTTTTGCTCAGGTGTTAGTAATTTCAAACATTAGTCTATGAAGTTTTCTGCACATATTTCATTTCACTACTTCTTTTTTCCTAGAAATAATACAATAATTCCCGTCAGTCTATTCCACACACTAACATGCGTTACTGACCTTTCTTTACCTTTCGTAGACGTACTTACTTATCCCCATCTACATCATCCCCTTGCTCTTGGAAGGCCATCGGCATTCATGAGGAGGGCCGAGTTTTCGAGTTCATTCATGGGATTCTATCTTCCAGTTAAATTCACACCCAAAAGAATCATTGAAGGAATCTTCAAATGAGTTCAAGATGAAATCACAATGAGTTTCTACCTCAGAATGCTCTTCTGTTCAGTGTCAGAGGATGATGGAATTTTGCATTTTCAAGTTTTTAACCTAATTTCGTGTAAGTGCATACCTTACTTTCGATTCCCGATGAATTTAAGCAAAATGAAGATTATATTCTAAAATAATGTTGACTGTAATTGATGACTCATGTATCGTGCTTTCATTTTTATTTCCCTGAGATAAATAGGCCGATCAGTCATAAAAGTTGGAGTGCTCCAAATCGCCTTCCAATTTTGAGACTTCGCCGAGACTTCAGATTTTGCTTCAAATTTCTGAAATATGGTTTGCCCTTTACGACATAGTACCGATAGAAATGTTATTTAAAAAGAAAACATAATTTTGAACGCCAAATAAACTACAATTGAAAAAACTTTGAATCAATAATTATTGACAGGAAAATTCCTTCAAAATACTCATAAGGTAGACAAATGATGTTCCGAAGAATCCATGATTCGTTGAACAACGCTACAAATAAAATGGAATTGGAAAAGCTGAGTTTCAAAAGAAGCTATGATTTGATAATGGAAGTCTCAAATATATCATGGCTTAAAAGAATAAAGTTTCGAATAATCCATGCCACAAACAAGCAGCGCTGCCAATGGAGCCCCAATTTGGAGAAGTAAAACAATCGAAAAACTTAATTCAAGAAAGTAAGACTTCAAAAAACCTAATTCAAGAAAGTAGGACTTCAGGAAAACTAATTTAAGAAATTAGAACTTCAAAAGATCAAATTTAATAAAGTAGAACTCCGAGGAACCTTGACCAGAAGAAAAAGTATCGAGAAATCATGACCACTCATCACGGACGAGGAAGTCTGGCAGTGGATTTCCAGTTTTTTTGACACAAAATATTGGCCACTAAATCGGCGGTGAGGAGGTCTCGGTGATCCCCAAAAAACGCGTCTCAGAGGCAGGAAAGCAATGGAGATCAGCCGAGCGTGTAATTGGCAAGCCGTACAAATTGGACTCTTTCTTTGAAACTTGTGATGCACATCGCTCTAGCCGTGATCATTTTGTAAGCATTTCCAGCCTTGGCAGCCCTTGGCAGTCGATACATTGCTCTGTGATGTGCCCCCGCTGAGCTCTTCTTGAGTGAGGATCATCAGCGTTGCCATTATCCTCGCTTGAATGTTTCCGATCTCTGCAAGCAATACGTCTCATATTATAGTCCTTATTGGTAGTTCGATGAGCACCTCAATTCGTCCGCACCCCATCCATTAATCCAGCTTGCATGTCTCCTATCTCTCCACTGCAATACATCCCACAGTTCAGTCTATTGCTAGTTTGTTGAACACCAATTCGTCACCATCACTACCATTTCTCTTGCTATGCGGTTTTCTAGTTCAGTTTTTTAACATTGAACTTTGTAACATAATTGCCAGTTCTTACGAATTCTGATTGTTTAATTTTCCAGCCATCGTATTCTTATGGAGACCAAATACCTTATCCTTACATAACGTGTAACCTCGCAGTCGTTACAGATAGATTTCATACGTAATAAAGGCCCGCTAACAATGTCATTGTTCCTGCTGAGGGGTTGTACTTTGAATTTTGATAAATTTGAATTCTTTTTTTTTCTTTTCTTCATCCCACAGCTGATTTTATCTCTATATCTACTTGTTAATGCTTCGTGACGAGTTCAGTCATCGCACTTCAACTGCCTGACATTGCACCACGGTGGAGCAAACGCGGTGTTTCCTCTACTGTGCTGCAGTGCACCCATTCATTCTTCGGCATAGCTATTATTGGCAACTAATGTACATGATCCGTCAAAAATGACGGGATTCGATATTTTATGTAGACGAATCCTGCAGATGCGGATGACAAACAAATAAATACGTTCTAACAGCACTAGCGATTAAAATATTCTTGTACTTGAGTACTGGTGAAACTCGTTACATAGTCATTAAAAAAAACTCGGTCACTAAGCATACTTTCAGAACGTGAAAGAGAAACGGACTAACCAATTTAATGTGTTCAATGAGATTCCCATTGGAATAACAAAGGAGAAATTACGCACAAAAAAACACATAAATTTACTTAATAATAAATTTATAAATGAAAGGAGACACCTGGCGTTTTATTACATAGTATTGATGCCATGGACTCAACCATCTACAAGAGAGAAGATATTCTACAAAGCCACGCAAAACATAGAACTACACCGGCCACATTAATGTCAGACCTGGCATGTCATATCTTGCAGTCCAGGGCACCTTTCATACACAGAAATATCTCACTGGGTTCAACCATTATAATAACTGAATCCAATGATATATGATATTTTTCTTGAGAGAGCGTCTTATCGCAAGCAACGTTAATCGCCATTGTCAGGACTTATTGATCTTGCAGGTGTTATTTTCTGGTGAGTTTCAGCACTCACAGTAATATGAAAATTTATCCTTTTCTCTCATAGAATTTTAGTTTACATGCACGTAATCCCAAAGCTGTTCAAATCGTTGATGTCATGACTAAATTTCACTCACTACAAGCTTCGCATATTGCATCCGGGATAAATATTGGTTTCGTCATTGGGGTGCTCAACGAACTGAATACGTCATTAGCGTTTTATTTTTGATGTACATAACTACATAGACGGAACGTCGGCAGTATAAAATAGTGGGTTCTAAAGCGTCATCAACACCTCGTCATCGATAAAATGTCGTAGACATCTGTCGATAATACAGCGTCACCGATTCTTCGTCTGAAGTCATCAACGTGTTTGTCATAACGACGTCGATATCATGTCGTAATCGATATACCATTACGTGAATAAATTTCCCATAGACGTAATGAAATTTCCCACTGGTGAGAAATTTCCCACTGGTGAGAAATTTCCCACTGGTGAAAAATTTCCCACTGGTAGGAAAATTTCAACCGGGAAAAAATTTCCAACTTGCAGGAAATTTCCCACTGGGAAAAAATTTCCCACCGGTAAAAAATTTCCAACTTTCCGGAAATTTCCCACTGGCAAGAAATTGACTGCTGCAGTGACTCACTACCTCCTAGCATTGAAGACTCTCGTCTTACGTGCACGAGTTATTTTTGTGCGTTGGATTGATCGAAGAAGGTCGTGCGAGGCAACACTGCCTTTGTTATCAACTTTTCTTCCTTGGAAAATGAATGGAAGATTTGCAGAGGCTTTATTTCCATAGACTCTTGAGCGAGGTCATCTGAGCGAGAATAGCCTTTCTGTGATGCCATCTCCGCCGAGGTGGTGCAGTGAGTGGTCTGCAGGTGTTGTTGCCGAGAATTTTTACATTGCTTCACGAAATGCTGCATCGGTTCTGGAATTAATTCATTGACGTTTGAGTTGTTATTTCAGTTCTGGAATTAATTCATTGATGTTAGAGATGTTATTTCAGTTCTGGAATTAATTCATTAATATCAGAGTTGTTATACGGGTTCTGGAATTAATTCATTGATGCTGGAGTTGTTATTCCGGTCCTGGAATTTATTCCTTGATGATAGAGTTGTAATTCCGGTTCTGGAATTAATTCATTGATACTTGAGTTGTTAATCCGGTTCTGGAATTTATTCATTGATGCTATGCTAGGGTTGTTGTTTCGGTTCTGGAAATAATTCATTGATGCTAGAGTTGTTATTCCGGTCCTGGAATTAATTCAATGATGCCAGACTTGTTATTCCGGTTCTGGAATTAATTCATTGATGCGTGAGTTGTTATCTCAGTTCTGGAATTGATTCATTGATACTGCAGTTGTTATTCCGGTTCAGAAATTAATTCATTGATGCTAGAGTTGTTCCTCCGGTTCTGGAATTAATTCATTGATGCTGGGGCTGTTATTTTTCTCTAAGAATTACTGCATTGATTCTGGAATTTATTCATTCATTTATTTGAGAGATGTAATTTTGCTACAAAAATGCTGCATGGATTCTGTAACTAGTTCAGTGATTCTCGAGTTAATTTTCCCCAAGAATTGGTGCATTGCTTCTGAAATAATCCAGTGATTCTGGAGTTGTTACATTGCTCCAAAAATTGGAACATTGGTTCTGGAATTAACTCATTGATTTTGAGACGGCTATACTACCCCTAAGATTTTTTATTGGTTATGAACTTAGTTTATTTGTTCTGAAATCGTTATATTGATTCGAGAATTGCGGCTTTGGTTCTGGAATTACCCTCCTAGTCATTGAATTATTAGACTGGTTCAAGAATTGTTGTATATGTTCCGGGACATGAATAATTTTTGTTAATTTTCGTTTCCAGAATAACATTTATTCTAGAACTCTTGTATATATATTTGAACTGTTATATTTGTTCTGGAATAGTTGCACATGCTCATTAAAGAATAGTTGTGGGGCTCTAGAATTGTTTTATTGATTCTTAACTCATGATGAAAACTCAAGAGAAGCTGTGTTTTTCATATGGAATTACAATGATTTTAGAATCGTTTAATTGATTCAAATGTAGCTTTTTGGCTTAGGAATATTTATGTTATTCTGAGATGTAGGATCTCGATAAAAAGTTAGACTCACTTTATTTGCGATATAAAACAGCAATAGTTAATTGCTGGTGTTACACCATACTAACTTTTCATTTGACAGTGAAAAATAAGGTGATGTCATCATATATGAAAAAAATTTGACGAGAACTCTGAGAACTTCTGTCGGTTGCCGATTTTTATTCACTCACTACACATATTAATCCGTAACCATTATGTCATCATTCATACCTTGCAGGCAACGTAAGGATTCAAACTCTGATAATATTTTTTAAATACTTGGCTTCTGTTCACGCTTCGCCTTCCGTGAGATTACGGGCAAAATTCAACACACAATTATAGGTTAGAAGAAAAGGAAAAATGAAACAGCTTACGTTTACTTCCAGTATTACCCAGTCTAACTTTTTCGCCGCCTGCATGCATGTTTTCGCCGCCTAAGCGATTAAATTGCTTAGGCTGTGAAAAACATGCATGCAGGCGTCGAAAAAGTTAGACTGGGTAGGTGCGAGAAAAATGAAAACTCTGCTGTTTGTGATAACTCACGGTGAAATTCAACTTCCTTTTCCATATTGTTGGTAATTCAAACTTATTAGTACACATAGAGATATTCACGTTCATCAAGATCCAATAATATAGTATGTTGTGTCGTAAATAACGCCCACCACAAATGTTTCACTCCCGAAAGATATTTCCCATTGGTGATATTTAGTGTTTTTTTTAGAATGATTATCTTCACCCTTGTAGACTAGATGTTTGTAATCCTGCTTTTTTTTTTAAATCAGCTACGTATATAACGGGATTCAACGAGTCAAATAGGGCATAGAAGATAATAAACACATCGTAATTCACAAATTGCAACATTTGCAACATTCTTTTGTAGCTCATGTTGTTCGATGTATGTTTTTCATTGCTGCACATGACCCTGGGTTATACCACAATCTTGTTCCATGCAAATTTGTATGTATTTCATTGCTACCCTGGCCCTGGCTTGTACCACAATCTTGTTCCATGATAATTTGTATGTATTTCATTGCTACCCTGGCCCTGGCTTGTACCACAATCTTGTTCCATGATAATTTGTGTGTATTTCATTGCGCAAATGACCCTGGCTTCAACCACAATCTTGTTCCATGCAAATTTATCGTATTTCCAAGCCCCCGTGATCGAAATGCGTTGTTATTATTCCTCTTACTCTGGCCCGGGAGGACCCATCATCTATCATCCATATTGCCTTCGCTGCACAGCCCCACATCCTCGCGTTTCTTTTGTGTCCACAGACACAAAGACCAACAAATCAAAGCAATGTCCTCTTGGTCCCAAGCTCCATAGACATCTCCGTGTCTCCAACTCCCGCGGCGAGCTGTTCCATTCAATGTTTTAATTTTTCTGAAGTTCTTGTAACGTTTTCTTTTTTGTGTAGCTATTGAAAACACAGTAAGATGCTATTAATTAGAAATTATGAATATCTAATTGGGTTTTATGCTGCTCTTGAAAATTCAATTAGATGCTACGAGATCTAATTAGGTATGCACCTTTGTAAGCGCAATTAGATCTCGTGACATCTAATTGTGTTTTCTGAAGCATTTGCAAGGTTTTCTTTTTATGCAGCTTTTGAAAAAATAATTTGATGTTACGAGATCGAGCAAATTTCTAAGACCCTTGAGATAAGCCTGTAGAAATGGATGCTCTGGTGTGTTTCAGCCACGGTCAAGAGAAACAGATCTCTCGAAAGATACTGCTAATGCTAGGAAACTTGCGAGCAGTTCTTTAGGGAATTCCGGCCGAGTCAGTCTAAAATATGGAAATGCTGATATAGAAAGTTGTACCTCAGAGTTGCGGTAAAATTAGGGTGGAATGAGTTTGGCTTGGGTGAAATATTCTTCGCCTTTTTTGCAAGAAAAAGTGAGTGCGTCAGGCAAATGTGAAGGAAGTTTAGATGGATTACTGACGGTGGAGCGTAAATCTCTCCAGAATAGCGCCGTTAGTTGGCGTAAAAGAAGAGTGAACTATCTAAGAAACTTGAAGTCATCAAGTTAGCTCTCCTTGGTTACGTAATATTAAGTGCATTTTTGATAGAGCATACCTACTAAAATTATCGTCTGGACTTCGATTAAATTTTGTGCAGCCTTTCTGGTGCTATCACTAATATGGTCAAATGTGTCATTCAAATGTACGACGTAAGCAACAAAGATGACGTGTCGCGATTTAAATGAATTACAGAATTTTGATTTGTGAAGTCCTAAAATTATACATGTTCAATCGCTAAAAGTGAAATGACAGTTTTCATGAAATGTTAGCAAAATTTCAGCCTCACTTTTGGAGGACAAAGTAGGACTGAGAATAGGCCTCCAGGGCGCTAATCCGAACTTTCGAGTTTGTGAAAATTAAAAACAAAACGTGATAACGCTGGATTTTTTTCATTCTGTAGCGAATAAATGATGAAACGAGCAGAGCAGAGGAAATGCGAGTTTATTAATTTGAATAAAAATTTTAACATCTCCCTCTATCAACACCTTTACCCAGTCTAACTGTCTGCATGCATGTTTTTCGCCGTCTAAGCGACTTAATCGCTTATATCGCTTAGGCGGCGAAAAACATGCATACCGGCAGCGAAAAAGTTGGACTGGGTAACATATTTCACATCTTTTTGAATTTGAATCCTGTTGAGTGCTTTGAAATTCACTGCAGAGTTAATCCTTTGAAGCTCATCTTTCCTCATTTTAATGGCAATGACAACCTGATATCTGGCCACTTTGATGATGCTGGTTCTAACGACTGTACATTGAGTTAAAGATCAGAGGGGATAGGATGAATCAAGGGTGTCATGGCACTGCATTTCACATCATCCTCAGTATTTCTAGAGGAATCGAAATCACTTTTTGATCGATTGCTTTCTGGTCGTCGAAGAATAATTCATTTGAGAAGACTTTTTTATTTCTAGCTCACACAACTGAAACCATAAGAAAACTAAGTGTCATGCTTCATTTCTGTCGGCCGGTCAAAAATTCACAGTTTACGGAAAAAATCAAATAAGGTTGTAAGTGCGAGCAAATCATCGGTCGTTTTGGTATATGCAGTACCATTTCACGGTAAAATTTTAAAATTTTCATGGAAATTTTAATTCGAGATTTCTCTTAAAACACAAAATCAATGAAGTTTCTTGAATAGTTTCAGCACGTGCAAATTTGTTTGTGCATTACTGGTTTTATTTACCTCCTGCCTTACATTTCGTGCGTTGAATTCCTCTATCTTCAATCAATGCGTTTTTTCATTTCAAACGAATCGTTCGTTGATGTACCTGATTATTAACCATGTGTTGACTTAATTCACCACTAATCATGCGTTGATTTACTTCACCTCTAATCAATGGGTTGATTCCTTGAATATGTAGAGCGTTAATTTACTCCACCATCAATCCCGCTTTGATTTACTTCACCTTCAATTTATGGGTTGATTTAATTCACCTTCAATCGATGGGTTGATTTACTTCACCTTCAATCGATGGGTTGATTTACTTCACCTTCAATCAATGGGTTAGTTTACTTCACCTTCAATCGATGGATTGATTTACTTCACCTTCAATCAATGGGTTGATTCCTTCAATATGTTGCGCGTTGATTTAATTCACCATCAATCCCGAGCTGATTTACTCCCCCCGATCCATGATCTTCTCAAATGAACACCGAGTCGCCTTTCATTTCGCTGAGAAATAAATTGAATTTGGTCCACTTTATCGCGTCCATTTGAGCGAACAAAAATAAGGTCCGGCAGACTTCACCTCAAATAGAAAGTGATATTCAGTTATCGCTCTCCGTAGAGATTGCCGCTGAAACTCATTGGAAATCCTCAAAAAATAATGGGTAAATTTTCCTTATCACTTCAGCCAAACCTGGTCTCGAAAACAGTCTCTGTGATTGATTTTTAGCGCCATTGATTAGGAGTTATTTTTTATCAATATGATGAGACAGGGTCATTTCAAAAATTTACTCTGCAGGTATTCGTTGGTTGAGGTAAGAACGGTTTTTCAAAACTCCGCTGAGCTTGTTGCTAACTTTTGTTCAAATTTCATGAAACTTTTTCATTTTGTCACAGCGAAGCCCAAAACATGTTTTCTAAAAGCGTTTTTTCTAAATTGCGTTGAGACTATGAAATGTTTCTTTTTGGATTTAGGAAAAAAATGTTTACAAAATGCTCATTTTTAGGAAAAGTTACATGCTTTGAACTGCAGTCTTTGAATCTCTAAATTCGATACCCCCAATAAATTCTTTGAGTTTAGTGGGTGAACTAATATATTTCATTTTACAAAAGAAATTTCAACCCCATTGATGATGTAAGGTCTTTCGATAAACGTTTTGACCCTATACGTTTATCGGGAGGCTTTTCAATGGGGTTGAAATTTCTTTAGTCAAATGAAAAAAATCAGTGTAGCTACTAAACACCTAGAATTTATTGGGGTAACAAATCTCATATACTCCCTACGTTTTTTTTTGAACGCCAAACGTTTCTCTAATTTCTTAAAGTTTCCCACATTACAAAATATCTATTTCCCCATTCATGCCAGCATGAATTTCATTTCTACTCAACGCTTCTTCCCATTTAACCTCACGGCCTTTTAAGTAATGTTGTCCTCAAGTTTCTTACGAGACATGGTCTTCTCTCATCTTTTTTTTCGCCTGAATCTTACTTTTTCATCTTTTCCCGAGACATGGGCCTAGTTCATCTTTTCTTCGCCTGAATCTTCCTTTCTCATCTTTCTTTCAATCTTTCTTCACCATCTTTTCCCGAGACATAGGCCGTGCTCATCTTTTCTTCGCCTTTTACGAAGCGCGCGTGCCAGACAGCGTGATTGACGGCCGCGATACGTGAGAGGGACGGGGCGACCTCGAACAAGCAGCCCTCTGCGAAATGCCTTATATGCTTAATTGGTATTCAGGATGCCGTTCTTTTGGCGTCCCTAATAAGCACTTGACAAGTATGGAGAATCTTTTTACTTCATAGTTCATTCGTATGTTTTTAGGGCTCTCAGAAGATCACTATCAATGAAAAAACCTCGACGGCTAACAAGGTTTGAGAGACTTCAGAGCTAGGGGCGTTCTAACATATATAATGGCTCTGGAAAACCAACCCTTAATCAAGAGTTACAGCTGATGTAATAATTTTTTAAAAACACTCTTGAGGATATTTCTCTGAAAGAAATTCGCATCCTTGAGAGCGCCCTCAAGCTATCTCTGAAAATCATCTCAAGTGAATTTTTTTTGTTTGGTAATTAAATAGCGAACAGCCACTTTTTTTGACGTCGAAATGTCAATTGGAAGTGGCGGTTAACTATGCTCTATGTTTAAGTTAATGCTTGATGTTTAAGTTAATGCATGATGTTTAAGTTAATGCTTGATGTTTAAGTTAATGCATGATGTTTAAGTTAATGCTTGATGTTTAAGTTAATGCTTGATGTTTAAGAAGTATTTCCTAACCTTGGTTAATTTTCCTGCAATTTTAAGCTGAAGGAAGCCCTCGTTTATTTACACCCCAAAAACAGGCTTTACTGGGGCATTTAAAAGCTACGCTGACTTTCGATACCCTTTGGAAAACATCATAACAACACACGGTTCCAAAAGCTCTATTAATCACACAGCTCTGTATTGAAGCACGACCCGAAAGCCACCGCCTTCCCCTCGCTCTCATCGTGTCAAAAATTTAGGGCTTGGCTTTCATCGTGTTCAAAATTTAGGTCATGACAAATCTTCAACTACTATTCCATTTTGGACTGCATCTCAGTGAGTGAACTCGGTTATTGCGAGTCATAATTCTTAAGGAAAGCACTTAGGTTCGTCGCATTTATCGACGACCGACTGAGGCTCTCTATTGAGAGGCGCATCCTTGCGTGAAATACTGCCGTCACCGCCATTGTGCCCGGCGTCTCGGCCGGTAGTCCTAGAGAACCATTTGAGGGAACCAGAATTCCTGCCTGTGTTTGTGTACGTCGCAGATGAGGCTCTGAACAGGGTGCTCAGTCGCCTTGTTTCCAATTGTGCCGCAGCTGTGGAGGGCTACGAATATACATCCTTCGTGTGGAAGCAACAGTGAACTGGAATGAGGACTAATACTTCTGTTGACTACGTGTCTTTTGTCACGTTCTCAGGTACGACATGGATTGTAACAGGAGTTCTAGATTGTAACAGGAGTTTTCTGCCATGTTGTTATGAATTGTAACAGGAGCTCTTCCGTAGACTAAGTATGTTCTGTCATGTTTTGATGTAAAACAAGGATTGTTACAAGAGTTTTTCCTTCAACTCCATCTCTTCTGTCATGTCCTCACAGATTGCAACAGGAGTTCTTCCTTCGACTACGTGTCTTCTGTCATGTCCTCACAGATTTCAACAGGAGTTCTTCTTTCGACTACGTGTCTTGTCATGTTCACGGGTATAACATGGATTGTAACAAGAGTTCTCTTGACGACTCTTTTTCATCTTCTCAGGGGTAACTGGACTCTCGTAAGCTACAAGTTCTAAAATGATAGTAAACTGAGCAGGAATTGAAAGATTTCCTCAGAGAAAAATTGAAAGTTCACTAAAAGAATGCTAGAAAACTGGAAACCCAGTGGACATTGTTTCTGGTGAAACTCATGGTCATGTAAGCGATCAAATTCTTTTTCTTGTGTATTAAGAAATCAAATTAATTTTTTATCCAGTTAAAAAAATGATGAACTGACAACGTGTTCAATCAACATCTTAGCCATTGACCGAAACTACGTACTTGAAATTGCAAGTTCCTCCTTCACATTCACAGACATGAAGAATGAAATAAGCGGCAACATCAAAACTCAAAAAAATTGTAAGTTAAATAAAATGCAAAAGTTTTAAGAAACCTGTAAAATTAAAGAAAAATTGAAGTTGACTATGGATTCATGGCTACTTAACTTCTCGTATTTCAGTTTTAATGTTCAACTTGTGTACTTATTTACTGAGTTATAACCCTGGGACTCCCGATTGCCCTTCTTCTACCATCGTAAAAACCTATACCTGCACCTATCACTGACCTTCAGTCCTAACAACCACACCACTACAACAACAATTACTATCCGACTGCAGCTGAAACTATCCAAGAACAGTAATTCAAATTTTTACACGCTATTGCAGCAATAATTATTGCTCAAAAACAGTCAATAAAATACCCCGGGCCTCTAAATTTTTATACGCAATTCCAACAATAATTACTCTGTACCTGCAGTTAAAATGAAAAATAAGAAAAATTTTTTTACACAATTTCAACAAAAATTGTGCTCTAACGGCACCAGAATGATCCCACAACGAAAATATTTATCCGCTGTTGCAAAAATAATAACTTGATAACCGCTGGTCGAAAAACAATTAGAAAAATTCAAATGTTTATACGCCTTGTTGTCATTTATAAAAATTGCCTTTTTTAACTACACCAACTTATCTACTATAACATCTATTGATATCAGACACAGTCGGTTATAGACAATCATTAACTTTGCTGATTTTAACATTGCCTTGAAATCCTTGACAACCGTAATTTGTATCGAATATTGTCATTGCTCAAGTTAGCTGGCAACCGTAAATTCAGCCTTTTTCAGCCATTAATTTCACCCTATTTCAGCAGACATTAAATTTAATTTTCAATAAAAACCTCATCCGATACGAGTCATGACTAAACTCCTTCATGGACTACATCAGCAAATTTCAGCTATGGTTAAACTACGGCTTCTATGAAAACTTCAGCTAAGGCTAACCAACATCGTCAACAACAACTTCAGCCGAGTTCGGCCAAGATTAAGAACATCATCAACAACAATTTCAGCCAAGATTAACAACATTGTCAGTTATAACTTCAACCATCTTCAGCAGTGACGAACATCACACGTCTCCTCGCCGTTTTCAACGCATGACTCAGCACTGTAAAAGCACCGATAGCAGAGAAGCAGCAACTTTCCCTCGCTAAGCTCCCGAAGAAAAACAAAAGGTACCTCGGGATCTCAGGGTTGAAGGAGCCTGCACGTCTCTGATAGGGCAATCGCTGTTGACTTGGGACTCTCATTCTTGATAAAAGCCGGGATTTTTCTTTCCCTCGAAAGAGCAGAACGTCATGAAAAGTATGAAAGTCTTTCTCTTCTCCGTAACACCTGTGAACTCTACTGGATTTACTCCCATGTTACGACTCCAGCCCAAACGCCTCTCAACAATTTAAACAATTTGTTTACCACAAGCAAAACAGAAATAGAAAGTTTCGTCTATTACAATTGTCAAATTTGAGTATGGCTACCTGTGGGCCCGAATAAGTTCAGTGACTTA
This sequence comes from Platorchestia sp. MABIK, assembly GCA_014220935.1. NCBI lineage: Eukaryota > Metazoa > Arthropoda > Malacostraca > Amphipoda > Talitridae > Platorchestia > Platorchestia sp. MABIK. Next base: position 137,926 of record JACJUY010001176.1, on the reverse strand, counting down.
TAGGGCCTTAATTTTGAATAATGAAAATGAGATGAAATTGTCAAATGAGACGAACAAAGCCATTTTTAGATTTATGCAAGTCGACTGCCGTGATCCTACTTTCAAACTCTCTTTTTATCATTTCAGACTATAAATTGTTTGGAGATACTTTTTGTGGAGTGATGCACATTCAGAACACAATTTCTTTACTCGACGACGTAGGTTATGAGTGAGTTATTATCCAGGTAGAAGTTTTGACGGAGTATTTGTGTCTTAGAAAAATTGTATTTTCTAGGTAAGTCTGTGCTTGATTTAGCTAATAATGACAATGACTGGTTCTCATCCATGAATCGGAAGCTGTTAAGCAGCGTTCGTGATTCTTGATTGACAGCAGTTGAAATAAATCGTTAATTTCCGTAGTGAGACAAATATTTCTAATAATTTTTCCCTACCAAAGTGTAATTTACTAGTAACTCAACACTGCAAAATCCGTCAAAACAATAAATAAAATACTCTTAGCCGCTAAAAATACTTTAAAACAATAAATGACACACTTTTAGCCGCTAAAAATCTCGTACAGATTGCACTCGTTCTCGCTGCTGCCATTCACAGCTGAGGAAAACAGATTTCATGGTTTTCATTTTTTGCATCATACCATTACGGTAAAAGCACGACGACCCCCTTGCATTCACCTGGCATTTAGTAAAAACACGCACAACGAGTAGACGAGATTTGCACCCCTTCTTGCAATTCGTCTTTCATAAAGCATAACATACCAGAATTTTCCATTCAACAGTCAAAGTAACGTCTTTGATGATGCAATTTTGCAAGCGTGCAAACATCTGTTCTCATTTCCTGCTCACCTCTGTTCTCTGAAACAAGAATAAATATTTATGGCGGTGCAGTGCTTTCCCATTTGACAAATTTCATTTCCTTTGTAGAAAATAAGTGCGATGAAAATATGAATCTATGGGGAATTTTTCAGAACTTCTTTGTGATTGTAATAAGTTTCTCTACGCCTATATTTTGTCGTCAAATTGACGAATGAATGCGTACAATCGAAGCTCACGAGTTTTTAAATTTGTGGTACCGTACGAGAAACAGCCTCAATCTCATATTTAAGTCAGACTGCATCTGTTGTACGCCGGTGTAGTCTTTCTTAACCGGTGTAGTCTTTCTTCTCCGGTGTAGTCTTTCTTCACCGGAGTAGTCTTTCTTCACCGGTGGAGTCTTTCTTCACCGGTGTGTCTTTCTTCACCGGTGTAGTCTTTCTTCACCGATGTAGTCTTTCTTCACCGGTGGAGTCTTTCTTCACCGGTGAAGTCGTTCTTCACCGGTGTAGCCTTTCTTCACCGGTGTAGTCTTTCTTCTCCGGTGTAGTCTTTCTTCACCGGAGTAGTCTTTCTTCACCGGTGGAGTCTTTCTTCACCGGGGTTGTCTTTCTTCACCGGTGTAGTCTTTCTTAACGTCAGACTGCACCTCTGATGTAGGCCGGTGTAGTCGTTTTTCAGCTCAACTGCCAAGCGTCGCACTTTTGAGCTGATAAATACAATTCAATGATAGTACTGGAATGGGCTGAGATATTGCTTTGCTCGTTCATCTTCTTTCCCTTCTCGTGAAAATTTTAAAGAACGTAAAGAGTTTGAATACAACCTGCGGTTTTTCTTTTTTTATTTGTACAGTTTTTGAAAACTGTTCTCAATGATACCATTGTCGGTTTATCGCGGATTCCAGTTTTGGAATGTACAAAAAATTTCAAAATTGTTTTGTCTTTACTGTTGCACATGAACAGTTTTTTCTAAATTGTTGTAAATACAGCAATCGTCCTGAAAAAGTGTGGAACATTGCGTTAACATCCTGTTTTGTGGGCTTCCGACCTGAAAAGTACTGAACTTATTTCAAAACTATTGAAAACATGAATAATCATCTATACTTCAAAACATGCCATGGTAAAATCAAATAAATTTTCGAGAAAATAAATAAGGAAAAAATGCATTCTCTCTTGCGAGGTAAAAAAAAGCATCACGATACTCTGATTCCATCTTGAAAATTTAGCATGCTGTACTACATCTACTGTACCTTCATTCCTTTTCATTTGCAGTTGTGATGTTCAAGTTGCGTAGAGCGAAATATTTTTAAAATATTCGTGTGTCATAACATCTTTTAAACAAGTTGACGTCGTTTGGAATTACAGGTAAACTGTTGTTCACGTCTGATGCTAAATAGTTCTTTTGTTGAAGGAATCGACTTGGAATATTCCCTGCGTCGTTTTTGACGAAACAAAAGCTTAAGGTTCCTCTTCTTTAGGGCGTGCTCGAACCCCTTCTTTCACTAGTTAAGAGCAACATATACTTTCATTCGTGGATTCACATGAGTGACAGTGACCTGAAAGCAGAATACTAGCCTAGTCTAAAACACATTTAATAACCTTAATACAAATCATGCTATAATATTCTGAGTTTAGGACGAGATAGAGTCGTGTTTAAAATATGGCAGTTTGTTGGCGAACGAATGTCTTCGTCTTTTGTTTGACTGATATCAGTCTCAGTGCTCTTAATGTTTTTTTTTTGGAAAATCCGTCGTTGTAAGTTAAGTTGTCCGCATAAAAAATGAATCACATCTAGCAATAAGTCTTAAAAACCGTTCACTACCACTGATGCCATGCTTTTTCTAGAATTATTCACCAAAATAACGTCTCATTCTGAATTAAATGAGCCAGAAAATGGAATGGCCATTCCTGTATTTGATCTTCAGCTATTTTCCCATCATCACCAGAAATGTTTCACTAGGACACGCTACAGCCATCGTTACCATCACAACATCTATCGTTCGTTTAACTAAACACCTCCAAGCGTACTCAACGTATAACAACTCCTTATAGAAATTCCACTGCAACTCGACATCAAGTAATGGATTCTTTTATCCCTTTTCTCGACTCGCCTGCCTTCAATATGCTCCGATGCACGAGCTCTCTCGAGGCTGTAGCGAGCTATAGGCTCCAAGTCTGCAGCTTCCTATTGGTAAACTTAGGCGGGGCATAAATTACGTCTTCTGCAAGATAAACTGCACAAGTATCAGTTGTGAGAGGCAGCCGCTGGCCAGTTCCGAGATTCCTCCCAATAAATTTCCACAGGTGCTCATTTCGACATGTGTGGGAACTCATTAGGTCTTGGCAGTTTGAATCTTAGGTATGTACCGGGAAATGAATGTAGCACTCGCTCATGTTGTGTTTTCGTTAGCGAATTGGCTTGAAATTGGGGATTTGGTAATAGAAAAAGCGAGTATTGGTTTGTAGTTTTGTTCGCATGTATAGACCAGATGTTGTAACATGAATTGTTGCGTTGCCTTTCTACACATTCTTGCTGGTTATTTCATAAATCCCGGGATGAAGATAACTCTTGAACTTTAAAACAAGTTCGACGCTCCAACTAAAAAGAAACGCTGAGATTTTTCCTTGCACGTCTTCGTAGAAAGGGTCATCCATTTTTATGCGTTTGAAATCAATGTACTTTTTCCTGAAAAAATAATGCTCGTGTGGTTTGACAACTAATCCAACAAAATCATTTTTTCATGAACTCACTTTCCCTCTCCAATAATATCATCAAATAGATTTTAATTTCGAGTTATGTCAGGTAACTTTGGAAAGTGCCCACAAATTGTTCATCGATGAAATACCATTGTAACTTTTAAGATGTCATTTTTCAAGCGTTTGATCAACGCTGGAGAAAACTCTCATATTCGTAAATAGTAAATTGAAATTTTACCAAATAATATTTTTAGGAATTTCTTTTCGATAATTCAACCCCGAATAATCCAGTTATTTTTTATCGAGAATTAATTGAGAAAAAACTATGTCAGTATTAGTGGAGTTTGACGACATGAAGACAAATTCAAAGCAAGCTCAATACAATCTTGCAGAACCAGTAGCTAGTTTGATGTGGATGTGATCACTTTGTGGGCTAAAGCTCCGTAACAATTTTGATTGTAAAATCATTTATAACTTTCATGAAAGTTGTTCTCAATTTCAGAAATCAAGATTTGTTATGAAATAGTCGTCTACGATCTGTTTCTTGATAGCGTCGTTCCTGCATGTGTTTCCCCTGTTCTGCTGGACGCGTCTCGTGAAGAGCATAATTTTGATGTCAAAGTGACGATGAAGAGAAAAATTTCAATAGCGATGCTACAGTGAAGGCCACAATTTTCTGGCCGATACGACAGTGGAAGCCACAATTTTCTGGCCGATGGGACAGTGGAAGCCACAATTTTCTGGCCGATGGGACAGTGGAAGCCACAATTTTCTGGCCGATGGGACAGTGGAAGCCACAATTTTCTGGCCGATGGGACAGTGGAAGCCACAATTTTCTGGCCGATGCGACAGTGAAGGCCACAATTTTCTTGCCGATGGGACAGTGAAGGCCACAATTTTCTTGCCGATGGGACAGTGAAGGTCACAATTTTCTGGCCGATACGACATTGAAGGGCACAATTTAGGGGGGATGAGACAGAGGAAGGCAATGTCGAATAAAACTGCTTGTGAATTTCTAACTCGCTTCGTTTCTGTTAACTTATAAATTTACCAAGAACATTTACAGCACAGCTATTTCTCCCAGCTGAAACATACTATCGCAGGATTCAAGTTGTCTGAAATTCAACAGAAACATTAATGAAGTTACGTTGAACATATGTCCTGAAATACTGAAAGCAAACGATTCACTTTAGTTCCAGTTAAGTTTCCTGACTAGGTAAAGTAGTGTTTCCGTGAAATTCAGGTCTTCTAATTTGATATCATGTCTCTCATCTTCATCAAAACTAAAATATTCCCTATGATGTTTCTTTGACGCTCTGCGACATGAGGTTGTCAAGGCTGCAGCACTTAACAAAAACCCCGGAGACGAAAAAGCTTGAAACGACGTTATCAATTTATGCAGCTTGATTTTCAAACAATATGCGAACGTTGTCTAAGCGTTGCAGCAGGCAGCAGAAGTGGTTTAACGGTAACTTGGCTACGTCAAATTCTATAGTCTCCTTAGAAGAATTTATGCAGTCAACTTACCGCTGGGATTTTCATATTATTTATTTCGCCTTAGCGGTCAGCTCCTGCGTAAGTTCTTCTAAGGGGACTTTGCACTAAGTGTTCTAATATTTAGCGTAGCCAATTCGTCGTAAATACACTTGTGCTGCCTGCTATAACGCTCAGACAACGTTCACATATTGTTTGAAAATCAAGCTGCATAGATTCGTGGAGTATTTTCTAAGTATTTTCGGCAAATAAATGAAATATTCAACGAATTCTACTGAAAATTATTCTCACGAGTGTGCATTAATTTTGCCTAGAGATTTACTGGGTAGTAAATTATCATCTAATTCACGTTTGGAAAACATCACTGAATTTACCTTCTCATGACACTCATTTTTCCTCAAACTCTCCGCACGTGACGTCCCGAAATTAATCAGTCATATTATCAAGTACTTTCGTAAATTTGGACTGACGCAAAGCTCGAGCGATTGTTCCATTTAGGGAAAGAACTCCCGTTCGTTAATTAAGTGGCATCACGAGAGCAGAATATTAGCATACCACATTTAAAAGTGTTTTCCATTTTGTCGTCGCATTGATTGGAAAGATTCCCTCATATTACGCCGGGAAGAAGGGAGAGACGTTCCGTGATATCCTCGGATTGAGTTCATTAGCATGAGAGAGCGATGAGCAGGCAAATACTGATTTAGATCTACTTCATTTGCACTAATCAAACGCCTGTTGATCGCATCATGTTTGTCTTGCGAGATGCATGAGACGATAAGAGAAATAGGGAAGAGTGTAGGTTGTGGCGTGATGAAAGTTTCATGCTGTGGTGTAATGGAGAGTGTAGGTCACTGTATAATGAAGAGTGTAGGTTGTGGTGTGATGAAAGTTTCATGTTGTGGTGTAATGGAGAGTGTAGGTCACTGTATAATGAAAAGTGTAGGTTGTGGTGTGATGAAAGTTTTATGCTGTGGTGTAATGGGGAGTGTAGGTTACTGTATAATGAAGAGTGTAGGTTGTGGTGTTTTGAAAACAGTAGGTTGTGGGATGTCACCCATCACTGGCATACAAGTAGGTAAATGAGATTGGCTTACATTTCTTTGAGGTCAGTCGCTGTCGAGTTTGATCAACATTCCAGATGGAATTCGACGTCTGATGAGGGCAACTTTTTCAGCAGTTAAACATTCACGGCCTTGCCTCGTAGAATTGCATCTAACTACATCTATTAAAAACTACACCTTTCTTAATAAATGTTAGAAATACTTCCACGAAATCAAAATGAAACCTCTTGCCAACACCACCTTTTGGAACAGAATAAATTACATGTTTCCAATTCTGCGTTGATTTACAGCGTGCCAAGTGTGATGAAAAACTCCCCAACAATCTACCGGACTCTGTGGCACCCGTACAATCTGTAGGTCGTTAGGAAAGTTTTGTGGACGACGTCCAGCGCAGACTTCGTTGATCAGCGTACACGCCTCGGTTAGCATCAAAGACTCGTTAACGAGGTTGTTACTTCTCTGGATAATTTATTCCGCTAAATTAACCCAGCGGTAACACTGCGTGGGCTTGCTAGTTTTCTAGATTTTCTACCTTCGATTTTCACGCGTTCTCTACTATGACATTCATGATTCAAATTGCTTCTCTGGATTACTTATTCCGGTGTATTATCTCAGTGGCAACACTATTGCGAGTGTTTTCCAGATTATTGTTTTCAAGGTTTTGACCTTTGATTTTTACGTGTTGTGCACTGCGAAATTTATGATTCAAGTTGATTCTCTGGATAACTTGTTCTGGTATATTTTCTCAGTGGCAACACTACGGAGGCTTTTTAGTTTTCAGATCTCCGACATTCAGTATGATTTTTACGAGGTCTGTACTATGACATTTCTGATTTAAGTTATTCGTATAATTTAGGTACTCAGATCAAAGTTACCTTTTTCCTATAACCAATGACATGATGCTTATTATTAAAAGTTTTTATGAAGGTTATGAAATTTGCCGTAACCTCGGGAGTTTAGATAAAAATAATTATCTCATGATTGTAGAATTAATTTTAATCGGATTTGACTTACGGATTCCCAAGGGTGGGAATTATTTTTCACCGCTATACCTATTGATTGGTGATCAGAAGAAGCCCATGAAACGTTTTTACATATGTTTGGTCCCAACATTGATTGTGCTTCGGATAAATACAACAACAATCCCGAAAATCAACGCAAACTAATGTTTCGTTATTTTATTTCCTTTCTGGTGAAGAAAGTGGTTTATCAAGTTCTTTAAGAAGGGACACTCTGAAAGCCAAATCGTATTTAAGCATTTAAAAATGAAGAGAAAAAGAAACGAGGTTTCACACACGTTACAAACTACAACTAACCCTAAATTACGGCAGGTAAGCGCTACAGCTACTACACAACGTTCGTGGCTCAGAAGCAAGTTTCCCCCCCCTTTTCAATCGCACACCCTGTAGTGTCGTACTATCGACACAACTTGAGGTATTGTAGCAGAAGCTTTAACTTTACTTCAGTTCCCTAAGCCGCAAACTCGGGTGAAGGATAAAAATACGCACAGCAACGCTCCTAATAATGTACTGATTCCATCGGTGACAGATCTTCCTTAAAAGTATTCGTGACCGGAAGTCAAACAAAGACTTCCGGTGGTTGTAAAAGGCAAAGCGTAGCAGGACACCGTAAAGGACTTCGCCGGCCAGCTTCCGGCGGTTGCGGTCAAGGCATTTCGGACCCATCCGAACCCAAGTGCAATAAAGACATCCGGCGGCGCCCAGCCCACAAGGCACATTCCGAGATATAACACACCCTTAACACATCAACTGCGTCGGGTTAAACTGAAGTTTATTATTTAACTCAAATTAGAGTTAATTTCAAAGATCAATTTTGAAAGTAATGAGCATTAAGTAGATGATGCTTACATAAAGTTTTCAATGAGTATTTGTAATAATTGAGTTAGTGGCTGCTAGCCGGTCAGTAGGATTATGAAAATCCCCACAGTGACCACCGGTGGGTATTTTCGCAAGAAGCGAGCTAACACGTTGGTGTGAGCCGCCTCTGTACGCAAGAGAATTTCCATAATGCTGCTGACAGACTTGTAGTCACAAACTCAATCTTTCCGAAAACTTGATCGGAGATAAATAAAGGCATGATCCAATCAAAGAAACTCAAATAACTAATCACACACACCATTCCTTGGCTTAAATTATTACACCACCTTAAGGAGCCCGTAGATTTATTCTCCCCCAGCAAACTTACCGAGTACAGGGAGCTCTGCACCGAGTTCAGGGAACTCTGCACCGAGTACAGGGAACTCTACACCGAGTACAGGGAACTCTACACCGAGTACAGGGAATTCTGCACCGAGTACAGGGAATTCTGCACCGAGTACAGGGAACTCTACACCGAGTACAGGGAACTCTACACCGAGTACAGGGAACTCTACACAGAGTACAGGGAACTCTACACCGAGTACAGGGAATTCTGCACCGAGTATAGGGAACTCTACACCGAGTACAGGGAACTCTACACCGAGTACAGGGAACTCTACACCGAGTACAGGGAACTCTACACTGAGAACAGGGAATTCTACACCGAGTAGAGGGAACTCTACACCGAGTACAGGGAACTCTACACTGAGTACAGGGAACTCTACACCGAGTACAGGGAACTCTACACCGAGTACAGGGAGCTCTGCACCGAGTACAAGAAATTCTGCTCCGCTCTGGAACCGCACGACTGCCAGCACGGGCTCTGCCTACCGTTATTTTCGCGTGCACGAAGGCCTCTCGAAGAGCACTAGGAGCGTTAATGAAAAGAGCAGAGAGAGCTGCAATCAACTCCCCACAAAGCCACACTCAACACGAGCTCTATGCCGAAAGCCACTTGGTAGTTTAAATGGCTTGTCCGAGTAAACTGGTACGCCCAAAGAAAACTATTTGATGAAGTTTACCGCAATTCAACGCCGAGCAAGCGACCTTCATCAAGTGTTGGGTGTAATTCGGGGAATGGTTCGAGCCGGGTACTAGCGCCAGTATTATTTGGGTCTCATAATTGAAATTTAATTAACTGGAAAGTGTGAGACTCGCCCATTCAAACCCTACCACTTGTGTAACCAGTGTCCAGAAATTCGCGGAAATCATGCAGGTCTGGAACGCATAATTAAGGTTAGGTGTATTCTCTCCGGTTAAAATTAATTTAATACCAAACAAAATTGTAATCAGTGTACAACGCGCGTCCATTGCTGAGCCCAAACGTTTCGGAATGTATATTTTGAAGTACTTATAAATACTACGAGTGTGTTAAACGAATATTTTTGAAATTAATTTCGATGTCTTTGTCACTAAGTTTCATTATTCTGGTCTTATCCTGAGAGTCACAGGAATGAATGCGCAGTGATTCTACTTTTTAATAATATTCTTAAAATTACCATCATTGCAATCTACTTTGAACATTTATACATCTATTGCCACACTTTCCAGGTCGAAATTGACTATTTTTCAATTCAAAGCATCATGCTTTAACTTTGATTACGGAAATTGATATGTATATGCCGTAAAGCATTTTCATGAGTGTGAAATGCTTCGTGTTTACAGTAAAATTACTCTTGTTTTAAAATCGCTGTCGTCATCAAATAAAGAAATGTTGTTTCGAAATGATAATTCGTCACTGAAACAACAAGTCCATAAAAACACTAAATATTATAAGAGACTCGTCAGTCATTTACCAAACGAGAGTTTTCACTCCTTCATCATACTTTCTGTTTTTAGTTTTCAATTCCATTTCCTTACTTCATTCGGAAACAAACAAACCACATTACGAGGTATTACTAACCGTTACAGAGCAGAATTCCAAACCCTACCGGTGTCCAGGAAATGAAATCCTCACTACGTTTCATTTGCAGGCGCTGCGAGCAAACACTGGAAAATCTCCTTTGCTTTGGACTGGAAGGCCATTTTCCTGGAACGAAACTCGCGTAGCATAGCTACGAGCGCACGTGGAACTCAGTAGTAAGCTATGAATATCAATAGGTCTCAAAAGTGAAGGTTTACAAAGCGTCTATTGGACTGGAATAGGTTCTTGGCGCTCCTGCCAATAGGAAGTGATTGCAGTTCCGTGTACGCTCTCAAATTTATGTGGTTGTCGACGCAGCAATGCCAACATCAACTTATGAATATGCAATCGAATTCCGTCAGGCCTCATTGCGTCGGCCTGATTTCATGGTCGATGGCTTCAAAATGATTGACTTATTCGAAGAACAAGGGCGGTTTTGATTTGACCGAGAGCTTCGGTTAAATTCTGACCAAGGTGTGTTACCGTATGTTGTCTCTGGTCGTCGGTGCTTGCGCGCTGCATTTTTGAGCCGTAATGTGTTAATTGAACTCTGTTCATATATCGTAAGTCTCTCTTGTCCAACTCTTTAAATTCAGAGCACACTAACTCAGCGTCTCAAATATTTGAGCTGAAACGTATGAGAAACACGACGCATCGTATAGTTGAAGTGTGTGAAAGTTTTGCTCGTAAATGTTTGACCGTTGAAAATGACGCAATAAAGCCTGCTTGATTTGAATTTACCAAACTTTAAATTTTACCTAAATAATATGAATGAGACAATCAAGGTTTGTTTAGATGCCAGGAATGAGTCAGTAAACCACGCTTAAGTTGTAAATGAGGCTCAGGACGAAACTTAACTGTGTGTGAAACGACGAAAACCAAGACACTAAGTGTGGCTGATTGCTGCCAACTTTCCTAAAATGTTTTCTGGAACCCGCGAAGAAGACAGCCAGGCTATTCTCTCACGAACGCGCTTTGTGCCACTTCTTCAGTGGACCATTCCGACTAACTTCAAGGAAAAGTAAGCCCCGATTCTTTTTCTGACGCAATTCCTTTCATCACAAGTTTTTAATTTTGCATGAGTCTACACTTTCAAATTTCGTGAAGCCTCAACTTTCCAAGTAGCAGATCCTGTAAACCGGTAAAGAAAACTTTTGTTTTGCGAGAATGTTTCCGTAACTTCGGAGCTCATCAGAGAGAGTGAATTTTGCAAATAGTGCAGGCCTTTAAAACTTTGAAGTGCTCTGAAAGGAACAGATGTGATTGGCAGGTTAAAATACCGGAGAAAATTCGCAGTTATTTCCCTAAAAACATTCGGTGTGTAAAGCGAACTTCATGCAGAAGACACGCATACCATTTGTGGGTTTTTTGTTATCAATTTTGCTTAATGTTGATTGGTGGAAATTATTTTTGGCCAAGGTAAAAACTGATGATGCAGTGAAGTAATGGCTTCTTTTAACTTGAATTTAAATCGCACTAAAGCGTCGACATTTATGGCCCACTCTGAGGGAATCCTGATTAACGTGGAACTTGAAGTGACGTCAGTTTCGTTGAATCTGAGATTTCCATCATGTTTTAGGTTTTGAGCAACAGCTAAATAGTCTTAGATTGAAGTTGTCGTTAACTGAATTATTGTTGTAATTATTATTATTAATTAATTTTTGATGCCTGTGAAATGGTTAAAAAAATATTGATGTGCATAAGAGAAGATATAAAGTTCATCCATATTAAGTTTTGTCTGTAAATAATATCGAACGAAAAAAAAAAACAGAATAACAAAATAGGCAAAACTAGACAAGCATCCCACACATTGTGGCTTCGTATTTTCTGAAATATGTTGATGCGCGTGAGTTGTAATAAAGATAGTAGAGGAATGAATATGCGTAGATGCAGGAGAGATATCATTTAAATACCAGGAACAAGAACTTTGATAACGTAAAATTGAGATGTCTCCATTTAAACTTTTCCAGTACTCTAGGACAAGCTTTACAAAACCAGTCTATGATACACACCAGAGAATGCTTAAACTACAACCATAGACATGCCAGACAGTGACTGGAGTAGAAAGAGCACTGAACAGTGAATGAAAAGGTGCGAGTTTGTTCTCCCTGTTCCATAAAAGTTCTGTGCTTTATCGACCTTATATCTGACACACTCGTGAGCGAAGCAGGACACCTCATTGGATGCAGAGTTGTGAGAATGAGGGCAGTCATGCAACAACAGATCTACGAATGCGCAATCGCCTTTTCTGATGCGTTCCTGGAAATCAAAGGACAAATGGATTTGAGATATCAGAATGTTCTAATTTCAAAGCTAAGGATTGGCTGTGATAAAATGCAAACTTCATTGAAGGGCTTCTTGCCAAACGGAAGTGGAAAGAAGTTGAATTAAGATAAAAAAGGAGTGTAAACTTCGAGTGGTATTTTTAATATAAAAAAATTGCTTTACTCTGGGAGAAAATTAAACGAAAATTTTAATTTTTTTGTAAGGGTAATGTTTCAAAAAATGTTTCAAATACTTATCAGCTATCTAAACGTGTTCCAAACCTTCCCTTTTGATGATCTAAAATCTTCCATCACTATCTTATTTGTACTCAGGCGCTCGGGAGGGCGTCAACAAATGCTTGTATTGAAATTAAGGCATATTGAAGGACGATAACATGCCGTATCAAAATGCAAAGCTGTTAATACCCAAATAAAATCCACTTTCCTTGCGTCAATGATGAATCAAACTGAAACTTTTCTAATCATTATTTTCTTCACTACTTACAGTGGCGCCAGAAAGTAACTCCGCACTGCCTTATTTTTTATTATATTTCAAATTATAGCATATATAACTAATCATTTGAAGCAAACTTTACACCATAAAATTCTACGCCTTTTAATCTATAGATATGCATTCTCAAATTTATTTTTCTGCCACCCAGTAACTGTGTAGGCGTCATTTCATTTGAAATGTAAAAAGTCTGCAGGACAAAAAGAAACTCCGCATAACAAAAAAACGTTATTTCAAGAACAATATTGAATAATTCTGGTGATTTATCATATTCATTAGGTTAATATTTGGTGGCATCACCTTGCTGTGCCTTAACAGCCCTCAATCTCTTCGGCATGCCCTCGATCAACCTACGACAATACTCTTGATCCAGACAGTCCCACTCCTCTTTTATTTTACCCCAAAGTTCTTCCAATTTCTAATGTTTTCGTGCCGTAGTTTGTGCTTGATGTTAAGCCAAACATTCTAAATAGGATTAAGGTCTGGAGATTGAGCAGGCCAATTCAAACAGGGGATATTGCGCTCCCGAAGAAAGTGTTTCACATTGCGAGCCGTGTGGAAAGGCGCATTATCATGCATAAAAATGCATTCTTCATTTGGAAGTCTTTCAAAATAATCAATAAAGTGTTGTCCCAGCATTTGGAGGTATTTCCCGGAATTTACCCTGCCTTCTAGCCTAACTAGAGGCCCGGGATCATAAACACTGATGACACTCCAGACCATCACAGATCCGCCAACACCGTGCAGCGTCGATACTGTACACCTGTTTTTAAATTCTTCGCCCTTGAAGCGTCTAACGTATTGCCTGCCATCACTTCCAAGCCTATTGAATTTGCATTCATCACTAAACAGAACTTTGCTCCAGAAAAAAGCGTCTGTTTCTTCATGGCTCATAGTGAAATTCAAGCGACGCTTTCTGTTCTTTGCGGATAACATTGGTTTACGTCTGGCAATGCATCCCCTTAGCTTAAACTCTTTCAGCCGATTCTTGACTTTTGACACAGAGCACTTTCCAATAAGACCACACTCTTTACGCAGCTCTGGGGCACTTTCAAATCTGTTGCGAAGACTCCGGATCTTTATGGCATGATCTTCTCAGGCCGATGTCACCCTTGGACGTCCACATTTTGGGATGTCATGAACGCTGCCAGTCTTTTGATGCTTTTGCAATGTTAGCCGGACGGTTTTTTCGTCACAATTCAATCGACGACCAATTTCACGGTTGGATATTCCATCGTTGAGGGGTTTAATTATCTCCTTGCGGTTATCAACGGAAAGACGAAGCATGACTAAAATTTATTAAAGATTTTAGCACTGTATCTTCACTAGCACTGATAACAATTGCAAATGCCCGATCTCAGCTTAAAAGCTGACATTGTAGCATATTTACATCGAAATCCTAACATGCGGAGTTTCTTTTTGTCCTGCAGACTTTTTACATTTCAAATAAAATGACGCCTGCACAGTTACTGGGTGGCAGAAAAATAAATTTGAGAATGTATGTCTATAGATTAAAAGGCGTAGAATTTTATGGTGTAAAGTTTGTTTCAAATGATTTGTTTTATTTGCTATAATTTGAAATATAATAAAAAATAAGGCAGTGCGGAGTTACTTTCTGGCGCCACTCGACGGCCTGGTGAATTGCCCCCAATAACGTCGATACTTGGCAATGTGTGAGCATGCCTGCGAGATGCAGTCTAGAAATTTTTCAAACGCAACGAAGAACACCAAGTGAGAGCAACATTTCGGATAGCTCAAAATAAGTTAGATTTTTTATTGGGTCAAGAATATCGTCTCTTCCACAATAAAAATTATTTTTATTGTACTCAGTAAATTTTTTACGATGCGACCATGCATGGAAAGTGTTTTTAGCGTAGAGTAATTCGGTAAACATGATACCGATGTTCGTATGGTATAAAATAGTAACTTTCACATTTGAAGGACAGTCTACGAGAAAAACAATTCGTCATTTGCTGATGCCTGTTACTGTTAGTTGATTTTTAGCCTGGTGAAAGTCAGTTGTGTTGATCCAAACTGCTAGAGCAGTGGTTCTAAACCTTGTTAAGAACCACTGTGCTAGAGGCACCGGATAACCGTGGAACAAATTGACCTTGGTGACAACCGACCGTAATGACAGTTGACGGTAGTTGCCGTTTTGAGTTATGACTGCTTTGTTTACATTGGGCTGTGTAGTCATTTGGCCGTAGACTAGGTTGATTGTTGTGGCAGTTGCGCATTTTATCAACATGCCGCGAAGGAAGTTACTGCTGTCCTAATTCATCCAATTTTAAATAAACAGCGTTAGTTAAAAACGTATAATAACTTGGTAACTGTTGATCTTATGATCGAAAGAGAGTGGTTGAAAGACGCTCTATTGGTAATAAATGACTTCTCCCGTTTTTTTTAAACACTTGATAGCCCCCATGAAACGGATGATCCCAGCAATACTTGAACTGCGTCACGCTACTCATCGCAATAAAGCTTGCACTGAATTTGAAAAATAGATATCAGCGTTCCAGAAAAGCTTTTACTCTCTGAGAGCTTGGCTTGCTCATTTAAAATGACATTGCAGGCTCACGTCACTCCGATCGACCACTCGCGAAGACAATCTGATTTGCCGATACTCGAGAAGCACTTTAGTCCGACCGTCATTGCGACGAAAACAAACTTCAAACAGAAATTGCTCGCGTGCTCAACAGAAGCAGAGACTCGTGTCGAAAAATAGCTGAAGTTGGCGTGTGGCAGAGCTCTTATTTTTCTAAAAGGTGGCTGTCGAGCAGATATTCCAGCCGCAGCGCGATGCTGCGAATTTACTCTGTAACCAACCTCTCTCATCAACGAGAAGATCAACTCTTAATAAATGTTCATCCACTCCAAGCCTTCCAGGAAATGAACATTTTTGGAAGGGCGTTGGAGTTCGACAAGATCGTCAAGAGAATAGAGAACCTTCGTTGTTAGTTAGCCAACAATTTCAAAATTTACTTGTGATGTAGATTAATAAATTTGTTATGATGAAATTGAAGAGCTGCCGAGTCAATAAACTAATCGGGCTAGTCATAGAAAAAAAAATCATTACGGAAAAAATGTATCTAATCTCAGAGTAAATAGACTAATTGTGCTAGTCACAGAAACAAATATATTGCGGAGGGAATGTATGTAACCTCAAACAATTCTAACAACGTTTCCAATGACACTGAATATATCTACCGAAATTTTGAATCAACTTCACTATTAAATAGAAATTTCTACTCAAATATCGATTGTTATTGTCCATTTTGAATTAAATTGCATCTTTGTTATCATCCTGCTGGGCATGAAGAACTCTCATGTAAGGCATTCCGTCAACTGCAACACTTCTTTTTCAAGTCAACGCTAATTAAGACACATAAATCCTTTTTTCTCGTGGCCTTCACAACGGCAAGCAAAGACAAACAACTGCATTGGGACGGCAAGACGACGGAGGCTCTTTAACAACGTTAATTAATGGAAGAGTTCCTTTTGATGCAGACTTTCACGGAGACTCCGTGTCCTGAGCAGGCACAGAAAGCTTCTCGAAGCGCAAAGAAATTGAGTTGCTGTCAACAAACTCGCTTTCCGTTAAGGAAGGAGAACCTGCTATCGAATAAAGCCATTTATTTTCTGAAACATTTTCTTTCTAAGCTTTTTGAAGGAAATTTTACATTTTACAAGCACGTGAATTTGTGGTACTCCTTACGTTCGCCACTTTAATGACTTGCGTGTATTTGTTCGCTTAGCTAGTCGGAAAATTCTCTCATGACATTCTCTGCTTGTTTTCATTTTTTGCTGATCCACGAATCCCCTTGCCCCACCCATACCTCCTAAAGTCTATTTTCCGAGTACATTATCTTAATTGGGTTAACTCGTGGAAGTGAAAACAAAAATAGGGTGTATCTTTTTACCCACATATTCAATCCAACAGTATTATTGTGAATAAATTTGTTTGCTTCAACATCGTTTTGGTCGAAAATTTTACCAGTGATAGCAGATCTCATTTAATGCTTTGACCGAGATGGGTTGAATTAAAGTTCAATATTGCAATCAATTTTAAAATCAACTACAGATAGTAATTTTGGAAAAAACAGGCATTTTCAACATCGTGCGTTGATTTAGCTGTGATTAAGTTTTAATAGATTTCTTTGTGATTTCTGGTCGGCCAGCAGCATTTTGAACATTCCTTACGCGTACACCGGTGTTTAAAAAATGTATACTGTAACTTCAATTAATATATAGAGTAGATAAAACTTGCTCGAGAGTACGAAACTCATTTGATTTGGTAGGAAAAATTCCCGAAAATGTTTTACCTAAATTTTTTAAGCCGATAACATACTCCCTGAGTTGAAACATAAATGCTTCAACTCAGTGAAGTAATTTCCCATTAAATCCAGTCTATTCTTTAATTAAAACATTAAACTGTTTTCCCTGTAAATGAAAGCATGAATTTTAAGAAGTGTTCTTCATTTTTAGTTCGATATTTCAGAGTCATACCCTCAGATCCAAGGCCTCAAACCAAATGTTTTATGCATATATATATATATATATATATATTATAACATAAATAAATTTATCAGGTATTTCTGGCCAAATGTAAAGTCCTATCGCCAAAATAATCATAGCTACACTTAAGATGACTGAAATAAATTATTAAATAAACTATGAAATTATTATTTTAAATTATTAATTCCTGAGTGAGATGCATCATTTCTGTGTATCGATCTTCTCAACAAGTCCATTTCTGTCGCAGTTGCAAAATTATTTCAAATCCATTCTTTATGGTTCCTATTCCGTTAGCTCATTTGTAATATTTATTTGAATATCCGAGCAAACAAATATCTATTCATCAGATACTATTCTTGATCATTTTTTAGTTTAGTGTCTAGTTTATTGCATGGGTTTTCGCATCTTGACGATATGTTGCAGCAATAATGGTGAGGTCCCGATGCACACCGAGCACATCAGCATGATTTACGAGGGCATTCGAGCGGGAAACTTCTTCGCTTTCCATCCTGATATTTACAAAGTTAGAACATTCATGACCACCACGGATCACCTAACTTGGTGTTACAGGTCCAGGGCTACCTAGTTTCCAGAGTTTCCAGGTTTGCTTGTTTCCAGGTTTACTAGGTTTTGAGTTTTAAAGTTTCTAAGTTTCTCAGTGAGGTGACGTTACCTGCGGTCCTGAGTGGTGCCCTGATTTTCTGAATTTCACCATCTTCCAAGATTTTTTTGGCTTAAGATTAGCTTACATTACGGGTAGGTTTAAATGTTTTTATTTTTCAGTCACCTGCGTTCAGTCATCTGTGTTCTCTTGGCTAAAAATTACCACTCATTATGGGTAGAATTAGATTTTTTATTCTTCAGTCACCTGCTATCTAACATCTGCGGAAAAATCATTGAGCAGAATATTAGATAGATTTACTTTGTTTCTTGCGAAGAAATCAAAAAATGACATAAATTAGGTTAAGAGCGGGGTCATTTGTCGCTTGAAAAACATCAGGGAGAACAAAACAGCATTTCACGACAGATTCCATAATTCTGAAATTATTCTGCTCCAGCATTGAATTGTTCTTATCGTAGCAAGTTGACAGATGTAACTTGATTTTAAAATGTTTGCTAACGTTGAATTCTTTCTGCCTGTGGTCTTTTTTGTGGGACGAAAATTTCTATTTTGTATTTAGTATATTGTGTGCAAAAAATAAGATAAAGCATGTGCTCAGTTTGTTATTGATCATTCTACATGAGACTTGTCAGTAAAATGGCTGTCGCATGTCTGGATTTGTAAGGCATTTATTGCTTCCATGATCATGCGATGGGACAGCAATTTACTGTATGATTATCTTTCAAAATTCTCTCTTCCATATTCACTCATTGTCTTCCAAAGACAAGACAGAAATTGGCAGTACCAAGCGAATGCTAGCTAAAGTAGCGACAAAAATGCATTAACAGAATGCTCATACCAATCGTCAGAACAGAAGAATGTGGGCCCAATTTGCTACAGTTAACACTTCGACTGCGACTTCTAAATATCAAGTTCAATGCCAAACTCAAATTTAAAGTCAATTGTAGTGAACTATTTTGAAAATACCAAACATGAACTAGATCCTGCCTTCATTTAGCGTTGGTTAAATATTTCTGAAAATTTAATTTGCGTCTACTGTTCGGTCAGCAGCATTATGAAAATTACGACCGTGTACCCCCGGTGGCACACGTAGCAGTCAAAGTGTTAAGTGGGTTGAAATAAGCTGAGCAAAATGACTGGTGCAGACGTGTTTCATAGTATGGGGAAACTGTAGATGACTCGAAATGACATCAATGATTGTCTAAGATGTAGCTGTAGAAAGGCTCCAATATGATCATATTAGGTAGATGTCTGATGTTCGTGAATGAGTCATGCGCAAACGTCAACCAATCAATGAATAATGTTCGTGAAGAAAGCTCATGTTTACGCGGTAACAGTGGAAAAGTGTGTCGAAATGTTTGTCAGTCATTGCACGAATCCACTGAAGTAAACCCATCATACCAATGAATGAATCCCCGGAAATTAATGTACATTCCTGTAGAAGCAGCAGGTTTTTAGAAGCTAAAGAGTATATGAATATGTTTCGTGACGCCGTAGAACACACCGTAAAAAATTAACATCCATCCACAAACGATGATTCCAAAGCAAAAGCACAGACGAACTTAAGTTCTAATTTTGCTTCCCTTGAACCTGCATCAAGTTATCGAAGCTGCATTCCAGCGTTGTTTATGGCAGGAATTTGTCTCGGTGTTTCCCCTTTTTCCAAATGTCACGGGCGAGGTAATCAACGAAGTTTTACTGGGGGCAGCCGTCCGTCAGCAACGTAACTGCTGTAATGATCGCCAATTATTAGGACAGGCCTCCATCACATAATCCATCGAATCTATTCGCACTTTCATGAGTTATTAATAAACTCACCTGACATGAGTAGCAGTGACTCTGAATTTTTAAATGTTTATCCAAGTGTGATTGACAAAAGGTTACTGAGCTTTTAAATGTATGATCAGTTTCAACTATTTTTTGCTAGAAAAAATTGTTAGTGACGAAATTGTTTTATTTTCGTACTTGGATCAGTTGCATAGGGTACTAGAATAAATACGCACAAGACAAAACCTTCGAAAAAAGAAATTCAGACAACTTGTGAAGGAACTCGAAATTTTTTTCCAACATTTTTGGGAATTCTTACTACCAAAGCAAATGAGTTTCGTACTCTTGAGCACGTTTTATCTACTTTAAATATTAATTTGCGTTGCAGTAAAAATTTTCTAAATAATTCAAGAAATTTAACTGAAATTTTTATCAATACAAGAAGGCTTTTGAAGATTTAGTCATTGCTACCCTCTTCACAAAAATAAAACAACTTAAATGACACATAAATAGAGGACGAACCAATTCAAACTCACTGATTTATGAGATGCACATAAAAGAGAGCAGAATTTTAGAATATCATTTCATCTACGTTGCCTTTTAAGTTACAAAATAACACGCCCTCACAAATTGTTTTTACCGATCGGTGTACCGAGAGTGCTGCGCATACTTCCGTATACCACTAAGAATTATCCATCCTCATAGATAAGCGCAGCTCTTCATGGTTCCGTAATATTGCTTATGATTAAGTCCCTCTTCTTATGATCACTCATCTCTCCTCATGGCCAACCCCCTCTCCTCATGGTTAAACCACATCATCATGATTAAAGAATTTTTCTTATATTTAGGCATCTATCTTGAATTAAGCTTCTCTCTGAGGAGGGGTCAAGCACCCCTCCTCCTGCTTAAGCATTTCTTTTCATGGTCAAACATCCCTCCTAATGGTCAAATTTTTTCCCATGATTAAATACCCATCAAAGGAGTGAACAAACCTTCTACTGAAATTCTAATGACAGTTTTTCTATTTATGTTCCTAAATTCTAACTCTCAAGGTTAAGCACAACTTTTCACGGTTGTGCACCCCATTTCGAGGTCAAGATTCCTTCCTCACGAAGACAACCTCACTCTGTCACAAGGTTAATGGGAAGATCTATTTACAAAGCAAGCCACTCAGAAAAAACCGAAGCTGAAATTCATTCCTGACTATTGTTTCGTACGCAGCAGAAGGTATTAACAAAGCGAGAATGAAGGAAAACCGTGCGCCTTTAATCATGTATCAAAACAAGAACTGCGGGAAGTAATATAGAAAATGAAAGAGTGTGTAACAAACGCCAATTAAGTTGCGCGAGTAGCAGATGCTCTACGCGTGCAACACCTGAGCTGCAATGAATTCCATTTTTCAAGTCTTTGAATTACTCCCTCGCTTCTGTTTTCTCTATGCAGATGCTCGTATCAAGTGCACTGGTGTCGCGTTATCCTGCGAGTGAATAAGTCTTTGAACGACGGAGTCTCGCTTGCTTTGGTGCTCGCGCCACTTGCTCTCGATATCTGCAGTTGATTCTGACCCTCATAGCTCTTGGCCAGTGAGAAAACGAAACACGTACCAAATTTCACGTACCAAACGTACCAAATTTCACAGCGGTTAGCATCAAACTTCTCAGATTACCACTTCACTGGGGAAAAATTTTCCAATTTTGCAATTTTTCAAGCAAGAGCTTACATGCATTTTCAGATTTGATATTGAAGTCACAATTAAAATGGTATATATGACAAAAAGGCAAAATTGTTAAATTTTGAAAATAAAACATAAAAATCTGAACAACAGAAAAATATGGCTTAAAAAAGGATACATCTTGCCACACTGCAATGAAAACTGTTTGCAGAATTGTTAATTCTATTCTAATGAATGTCGATGAATGACGCAGAAACAGCAGAGCCTCAAAAACATTTTTGTTCATTTAAACTTTTTTGAGGATGAGAAAAAAATCTCTAAAATCAAATACCAATGACAACATGTTTAAAATTTTTTTTTCGATTTATTGAATGATGCCCCTTTGAAATGAAGCTACTTATACCCTGAAAGAAGTGTACGGTAGTGATTACATTGAAGTTATTTCGGACCATTGAAAACCAAGCAAGACAAATGTTAAAGCTCTTTTTAAAACCTGATTTTAAATTTTGGTGGTTAAACTGCAACTTGAATACAAAATTTTGTATGTACCACAATAGATGAAACTTCTAACAACTGTGGATTCAGAGGGCCGATTTCTAGTTGAATTTATCCATTACATGTAACGTATTTAATAATTAAATTAGTTACATCATCATTACATGTATTAAAAAAAATTATTCAGAAATCCCCGAAAAGTTGGTAAAAATCTGCTCACAATTCATTCCGGAATCCAAGCATCTGCTGTCAAACATTTCACCTGAATTTATTGAATACACAATCATGACAAACTTTCACAAGATGCTAAGAACATTTACATTGGAATGTTGGAGGGGAAAACCAGTCTAAATTTAATCTCCATTCTCATTGATGTATTTCATCCAAATTAAAAACAAGTTAAAATCAAATGCATCTTTCGAATGATGATTGAGCCCGAAAACCTTTGATGAATAGACAAAAATGCTTCAATTTCACGTATTATGGATCAATTTTTAATTCTAAAGAACTTGTAAAAGATGAAAGAGAAAACCCAGATAAAGTCAGGGAGGTTGTGTGAGCGGCAAATCGATCGCTTCACTCAGAATATTTAGTTACATTTGAACTCAGCAAATTTGATTACGTTGAGACTGAAATTAAATCAACACAAAATTCTTGAGCAGCTTTCATCACTTGTTCACGGGAGCTCGTCTTCGTTACATCAGCTATCATTTTTGCAAGGAAGTCATTTTTAAAATAATTAGACGGGCAGAACATCTAACTGCGCTAGAGTTTCTTTTCTATCGCTTTTCTCTGGAATTTTGCATGACGGGAAAATCAGAAAAAGGTGTTCGTTCGGGTCTTATTTAATAACTCATTCTATCAAAATAAGAATTTTAGATTTATCAGAGCTCTTCCACAAGACAGTGCATCATTTAAAACAAAAAGAGCGAGACATTTTTACCGAAAAATAAACGAAAATAGCACTAAATTTTATTCTGTGTCTTTGTCACATTTGATTTCTATCCCAACCTTTTTTACATGAATACCCACAAGCCCCTCATGGAAGTTATGAATCACCCACTCACGACTTCGACGAAGCCCCAATAAGCGCAAATAAAGAGGCCATGACATCATATACATCACCAGCTCTTTCAAACCTTCCACTCCACTGCGCATTCAGCTCCTGGAACGACCAGAGATCTTTCTGCGAAGGAACGGATATGATACAAGCGAGGCAGCTATTGTTTGATCGATTACTTGAGTCTCGATGTATTCCGTGAGCAGTCAGTATCCTGATATCCGAAAGCCGTAATTGGAACAGGCTCCGCGTCATAATCTCCGTAGAAAATCCATTCCCTGGAATTGAGCAGGATCGCAAGTTGAGCTGAGTGTTCGGGTCCCTGCGCCTCGGCAGCTGCAGGCGAGACTCGAGCTTACATTCGTTCGAAGCGAGATTCTCTGAATAGAACAGCAGTGCGAGACATGGCAGGAATTGCTCTATAAAAATTGCTTAACTGTGAAAATTCATATACATCCATGCAGAGCTTTATGTGAAAAAGAAAAGGATGGTACGATGGTTCCGATGAGTTCTTTGACAGTGTCTCAACATGAGTGAGTCTCGAAATTCTAAAAAAAAAGTTTGCTGGGGTTTTCCCGAGTGTCGCTTATTGTTGAATGAGATGGGTAAAAGAGACCAGTGATGAATTACACTCAAACAATATGCAAGTTCGAGTATGGGTGCTTAGTATTAAATTCACTTGGAGTGGGAAAAATGCCATCCTAGATTGAATAAATCCCGTGCATGTACTTGCACATTTATAAAAAATTTTCGAAATTAGTCAAAGTGCTTTGAAGCATGAGCGGTGGAGAAATTTGGTAATTGTATACGCACCAGTGAAACCATCATGGTAAAATGTAACGAAAGAACAAAAAGCAAAAACTTGACGCACCAATAAGTTTCATTAAAGATTTTATTGTACAAATTTCAGACACGCTTGCGAACGCATTCTACGAAACTGGTTATCGAATGGCTTCATAGACTGTCAATGTGAACCGAAGACAAATTATCAGCGTAATTATTCCGCATCTTCGAAGTACTAATGAACGTTCCTGAGTGCTAATGAATAAATACTCTGACTCAATTATGCATGCAATCCCTCTTAAATATGAGTTCTTTCGCTCTCGAGACCCCAACTCACAAACTCTAAGTTTCTCGCTCACAATTTCACTAACGAAGGAGCCAGTCTTCAACAAATACTGAAGAATTTGTTGCGCGATACAAACCACAGAGAGTTTTGCTCTCCTTCATTGCTAACTCCATGGCACCAAGCGTTACAGTTCTACTGAAACGTCGCGCTTTTTCACAATTGCCTCAAAGTCATCAAATATTCAAATAGACTGGTCACATGAATATGTAGTGGATGAGTGTCCGCTGTTCTGTTCCAAAACGACTTTTAAAATTTTAATTCTGTCACAAATAAATTGGGAGCAGCATTGTTGCAGGCGTATTCATCTAATATCATTATTTATTCGCATCACATGCGTGTTCATACTTATACTGTTCACTGCTTCGAAGATTTTTAGAATCTCATTGGAAAATTGTTAAGGGTATTTTTTACAACAGAGGAAACAATGTGTTAATTGCAGCTTAACTCGCATCATCATCAACGTAGGAGCAGCTTGTGAACTTCAAGAATATTGCAATTACGAATTGATAACGTCAAATATTAGAATCCGAGAGCATTTGACCGTTATTTTTCCAGCAGCATATTTAGCGCATCGATGGTTACTCGGCATCAAATAGTTAATAGTCGCACGGGACCAGATAATAGATAGTAGCACAGCATCAGAAAGTAAAAAATAGCACAGCATCAGATATTAGATAGTAATTCAGCATCAGATGGTAGATACTAATGCAGCATCAGATGGGAGATAATAACACAGCATCAGATGGTAAATGGTAGCACGGCATCAGATAGTAGATAGTTATACAGCATCAGAGAGTAGACAATAGCACAGCATCAGATAGTAGATAGTAGCACAGCATAGCATAGTGAGCTCATAATAGGTCGCTCACGCTGATACTAGACAGAATATTTGCTACAAATGCCTCACTAGCGCTTACTACCACGCGATTGTAGGATAAAGAAATATAAAAATTCTCCAGATTCATCATTATGAACATTTCCAATGAAGAAATAAACAACACATTAATAATTATTTTTATCTCTTGAAAACATATTCTGTCAAGCCAATTTCCTTCAGTATAATTGCAATTTATTTTCAAAACAGAGGCCATTCGTATAATTGTGATTAATTAAGTGCTCGATGCAAAATGATCATAAACCAAATTGAAAGTGTCTCAATCAAAAATTAACTCATAAAATGTAAATGTACACGCTGTAGGTGTCAGTGCAGTGAACCTTCTAATATTAACATTTCATCAAATTCTCCGATTCCCGCTTTGCTTGCGATATGGTGGTTCGTGCTTAGGTCCCGCCTGCTGCAAAACGACCCATCGATGGGTCGTTTAGAATATTGTAACAATGGTTTTAACTTAATGGTATTTAATGGACCCAGTTATTGTTTGGCATTTATAACCTTGCTAACAACTTTTGACTTTTTAACAGCTCTGAAATTTGCGTTTAGCCATTAGTTGACTAGTTCAGATAACATAAGAAAATGAGCTGATACACTGACATGACATAAAACTATTGATACAGTTCACTCATTTAAAAAAATGTAACGCAATTCACTCTAGCAATGTTATTCAGTTCATTTTTACACCACGTCACAGTTATTAATGACAATTCGTTTACGGTAGTCGAAAGACATCACTCAAATTACTTAAAACGAACTTACAAATGCGTGGCTTCATGGCTTCATGCTCGGTAGAGCAATTGCGCCATCAGAGAGTTACCTCTAGTTCTCTTAAAATAATACCTGTCTTCTTCTGATGAGCAAAGAAGCGTTCCTTGCTTTTACGGGCAATTACGGAGGTTATTTCCCGCATTTATTCAATAATCTCTAGATGGGCGCATTTATTCTGAGTAACTACCTAAATTAGGCTCCTGAACAGCTTTGGTCACGGCAGCTTCGTAGACGCCTTATTTTCTAGGACATACGCGTGGGTCTGAAGCCTGATGGATCTCTATGTGAATAGGTTTACACGAGAATAGAGTAGATCTGAGATCTGAGACCTGAGATCTGAGAATAGATCTGAGCATAAATGCAATTTCGTACTGGTACTGATGATTAGAACTGTAGATGAGTAGATCTTTTGGTGCGCCACTTAGCAAGTCAATATGTGATCTTGCAGGGAGATGAGTGGGCTTAGAAGTTGGTGTGCACTGAGGCAATGGTATTATTTTGACATTGAGGAAATTTCTTTACTTGGTGTTAGAAAACCAGAAACGACGATGTTTCATGGACAGTTGTATAATTGTCAGAATCACATGCTCTGAAGCTTGTAAGCCACAAGTCATTTCTGCAGCAATCAATGGATCATGAGACACGGGAAAAAAATCTAAAATACAAGGTCTATTTCTAGACTCGTAAAATCTGGAAATTTCTGCTCAGATGAGTCCAAACTGGAAACCTCATTTCCGATTCCTCATTTAGTTTCATTTCCAAATCCGTTTCCATTTCATCATTTCCTCAGATTATGTTTGGATGGATAAGAATTAAAAGAGCAGGCATTGCAGTCAAAACACGCTCACCGTGATAAAGAGAGCTTTGAAATATTTTCCGCAAGTGAACTAGAATATCCTTGCTTCATTTTCTAACCGGTTATAACTGGGAAGTAGAATATTACCCAACATTTATTTCTAAGATGAATATTGAACGAAGAACTTTGTTGCTTGTGGATTTTATTTTCCTTTCCTTATTTTAAAACTCACTTTCCCGGATCAATTTCATAAATGGCATTTTGAGTGAAAAGTGAAGCAGAAGAGTTCTCGGGTCGTAAATATGCAAATAGAAATATTCTCCTCTAACCATCAGTAATGACTTTGGTAAATACCTATCTCCCCACACACACAAGCCTAATATGCACACTAAAAGGGTACCTGCTCTTAAGCATCATATTTGGACATTTTAGATCACGAACTCATGGCAAAATAGAACCATTGAAAGTATAGGTAACGAAATTGGTGTATCTTCATACTTACTGCATTCATTTTGTCTTTTAATGAACTCATCATGTCTGCTGCCCTCACACGAAGAAGACAGTAGACAGTGCTGCTGTGCATGGTTCTTCAAAATTATCTCTTCCAATGTAAGACAACTGTCGTCTGTAAAAAGATTGCAATTAATCGTACGAAAGAAAGATATTGCATTTGAAGTATGCGGATTTGGAACTGGCCCAGCATAGATTCTTGAGGAACATCAATGATGACTAGCTTGCAGGGCGACTTAAAATGATTGAGGCGGATGTTTTGTTCTCCATTACTCCTATGGGATTGAGGAAGTTTTGTAGAGAATGTCTTTGCTCTTTATTAAGGTACTTTTGCAGCACCAAAAATTTTAGAATGTGGTCTAAACGAAATACACGAGTTAACAGCGTCACGCAGAACTTCTAGGTAGGGAGAATTTTGATAATCTTGATGGGAAAATGAGCAGCATGCGTAAAAAGTGGGAAGCTGGAGAAAATACGATTGAAGCTAAATGAAAAATTGGCGACATCTCATTGAATCAGCAATAAACTGGGAAAAAAGTCATGAAAATAACTTCTAAAAACATTTACGTAAACGTTTCCAGTCTAGGCTCATTTTGAGCGCATTCTGCGAAAACACAAAATGTCATTCAATACTTGTTATTTTAATATGTGTGTGTCGAATATTTCTTTGAGTTTTTACGGAATTCGTTGAAAATGAGCCTTGATTTGAAGCGGTTGAACTAAATGTTTTCAAAATTCATCTTCGAACTCTTCCAAAAATGACTTTCAGGTGTTCTTGATTAAATCAGCGGGATTGAAGTCTTTCTAACTTTTGGATGAAACAAACATGAACTTGTTTTTGCAAGATGGGAAGAATTGCATGATTACTTCTTGATAAGTCCCATATAAATTCCCTTGTTCTAGTAGAGTATGTCCTGGAACTTATTGGAGATTTCTTAATTAAATTGTGGGAAAATTATTGAAATGTTCATGGGAAAAATTAATTATTTAAAAGTACTATCGGACAAAAAACTGAGCTTTATATGGATGAGTCTTTTTAAAAGCTTTTGAGTTACATTCAAACCCTCAACTGATGTATGAAATGTATACACCAAAAATAATACTAAAAGCTGCACCTCAGGAAAAACTGTAACATAAAGCTGTATATCTAAGCAATATGAACGCAGAAGCGCTGTGATTTTAGATCTCCCTCTTAGCTGGAACCGTAAAAGAAGGCTGGATTTTGAAGGCTGATTACCCAGCGCCGCTTATAAATTTAAAGCAATGCAAATGAACTGCTGGAGAGTAAGCAGCAGCTCGCTCAAATAACTCTTCATCCGCCCGCCGGCACAGGGCAAACATGCTTTCTAAAGCCCTGTTTACCTCGTGGCGGTCGTAGGAGAGGGGAGAGCTTTAGAGTGATGCCTGGATGTAGGGGAGGGTGGTGGTGATGAAGGTGATGGTGAATGTGAAGGTGGTGTGATGTGCTATGCCGTAACCTAGATGGCGGAAATGGGTGCAGAACTAAAAAATAATGTGCCTGGTGAATGGGAAGGGGTGTGCTATGCCATAATCTCCATAGCGGAAATGGACGCAGAGCTAGAGGATGATGAGCGCTGTCATAACCAAGGTAATGAAGGTAGAGCCAGTCTTTCGTGGTGGTTAAATTGAAGTGACGTTCTACGTTATCACTTAAGTTATTACAGCATCATAGCATTTTATGCCCACAGCATTAAATTATTTCATAGTTTTCCTTGCTTTCAATACCTCCGAACGCCTTATTTACTGGATAAATTTCACATGAATTATTTCTTCATTCACCTATCGCAAAAATTCGCGCTTTGTAAACTCGTGAGGTAGAATTTGTCATGATTTCTCAATGTAAATATCAGAACAGCGCTTGGCATATTACTAATATTTTTATACATCCTGTTAAATAATTAAAAAGCAATAGGCAGTAAGCTAAACAGACTTAGTAAGCAATAAACTGAAACGATATCGACTGTGATTTTAAAAATGTCAGTTCATGATTTACAACATTAGAATATCTTGGATAGCCCGAACGCTTCTATGCAAAACTGAGGAAAAAAGTACCATTATTAGTACTGAGAGCATTGTATCCTACTTTTACTTTACTCTAATTTCTTTTATTTACCCACTGCAGCCATACAAAACAGTTTCAACAGTCATAATTGCATTTCCAGGACACAACAGAACCTTATAAGTTATGACGGAACAACATATGTTATGAGGAATAACCACCGTCAGCGAGTCAACTCCGGTATTTCGTGAAGGTTTAGCTTACTACACCAGCATAGCCTCCGCTTCGTTTCCAGAAACCTTGCGTGAATTACGCACACAAGTCGCAATCTCAGTAAGTGTCCGGATTACCACCCGAGCTTGCCACTCCGAGCTCCGCATATGAATCGCGAAATCGAAATTAAACTCTGGGAGCCGTGCAATTTTGAGCTTGAAAGATTCTCTTCCAGTGCGAAACTTTTCATCGCCCAGGAAGCGTGCATTAGACGAACGGTTTGGTTCTTGATCCTAGGGATCTTCCTGAGGCCTAGTGGAACTACGCGAGGAATGCACGATGACTTCTGTCATGAAACCTGTTGTTCAGCCATTTTTATTGCCTACATATTGGTACATTACCATTCTTATTCAACACGTTGCCTACGCATTGGTACTTGACCATTCTTATCTAACACGGTGTCTACGTATTGGTACACAACCATTCTTATTTAATATGTTGCCTACGTATTGGTACATAACCATTCTTATTTAATTTGTTGCCTACGTATTGGTACATAACCATTCTTATTTAATATGTTGCCTACGTATTGGTACATAACCATTCTTATCTAATATGTTGCATACGTATTGGTACATAACCATTCTTATTCAATTTGTTGCCTACGTATTGGTACATAACCATTCTTATTTAACACGTTGTCTACGTATTGGTACATAACCATTCTTATTTAACACGTTGTCTACGTATTGGTACATAACCATTCTTCTTTAATATGTTGCATACGTATTGGTACATAACCATTCTTATTTAATTTGTTGCCTACGCATTGGTACATAACCATTCTTATTTAATATGTTGCCCACGTATTGGCACATAACCATTCTTATCTAATATGTTGCATACGTATTGGTACATAACCATTCTTATCTAATATTTTGCATACGTATTGGTACATAACCATTCTTATTTAACATGTTGCCTACGTATTGGTACATAACCATTTTTATCTAATATGTTGCATACGTATTGGTACATAACCATTCTTATTTAAAACGTTGTCTACGTATTGGTACATAACCATTCTTATTTACCATGTTGCCTACGTTTTGGTACATAACCATTCTTATCTAATATGTTGCCTACGTATTGGTACATAACCATTCTTATTTAACACGTTGTCTACGTATTGGTACATAACCATTGTTATTCAACACGTTGTCTACGTATTGGTACATGACCATTTTTATTTAACACGTTGTCTACGTATTGGTACATAACAATTCTTATTTAACATGTTGCCTACGTATTGGTACATAACCATTCTTATTTAACACGTTGCCAACGTATTGGTACATAACCATTCTTATTTAACATGTTGCCCACATATTAGAACATAACCATTCTTATCAAATATGTGGCCTACGTATTGGTACTTAACCGTTCTTATTTCACACGTTGACTACGCATTGGTACATATGTGTCCCACTTGGTAAGTTTCTCATTTACCTCCTGGTATCAAATAAATGTCATTTCAATTATTTCACCACCTCTATTCATATTAGATTATGGCATGCAAGTTAAAATATCATCAAGCAATGATACTTTTCCCACTTCTTAGAGAGGATAAGAATGCAATCGAGCATTAAATTGGCTTTTCAATTCTGCTTTTTCTAACCTAACCAAACGGACCGTAGCAACTGAGGAAATCTAGTGAACGTCTATAACCACTAAAACACGCTTACTTGCCCCATAAGTAGACTGGGAAATAAAAGCCATTTATGACCATATTACATCATGTGTCAATAATAACTTCCTGTGAAAAGTGGTCAGTAAATTACACTACAATTTAAACATCTGTAGCACACTCGGCCTTGGTTCGTTCAATGAGAAAGCCACTTAATTACAGCAAATTTGGATCAGAACGACTAGTCTTGTGAAAAAAAATCCCCTCATCTTATCACGCCTCCTCTCGTATGGCTTTAATAATTAAATTTGTGACAATATTAGGCAAATTAATTATCAGCCCGATGTCCTCGAAGTCACTCAACTAGCATCGACAGAGTTTTAAGACACCGTTGATTGAATTTAAAATTACTGTAATTTTTAAATAGAAAACAAATTCAATTACTGAGCGCTGGTTCACTTTCGAAGTTACCAAAAGCATTATTTGCCTGTATTAAATTATAAGTGATGCATTCATGTAACATGAAATGATGAACTCTTTTTACGTTTTCCTTTATTTGACTATTCCAGTTTTACGTTTGTCAAAAAAAGAGTCCCCAAACAGCATTAGAAAAACTGAACATCAAAATTAAAGCATCTCTTTCTTCTGTTTTTTTCAGTACACTATGTATAACTTACGTCATTGAAAGATACTTTTCCCTTTTTAAACGCTTAGCATAATTTGTTCCGATATTGGAAGTAAAAAAATTTCACTGAACTCCTTCTTGACAAAAGTGAGTAAAGCCTTCATTCTGGACTTGTCTTAATTTGTCTTTAATAAAACCTAGAATGCAATTGCACTTAAAACAATCTCTCGACACTAAATTTGGACGTCATTTCAGTATTCACGTTTTTAACAGCTTGATCACACCTTCGCTATTAAAATGAATTAAACTCTATTATTCCATATAGAATTATTTTTGCGAAAAATGTGTTACTGAATAAATTAGAACTAATGTGTGTGTTCTAAATAAACTAAATTTCTAGAAGCAAGACCGAGGCCATTTATAATTTAGTCAGATATTGAGTCTTACGGCTGCTACAATCCTTTCTATGAATAACTTAGCGAAGTATTCCACCCAAGCTTCCGAAGTCATCGTGTAAGCTTACGAATTAATCCCTGGTCCAAATCTCCTAATGTTTAATCTTCTGCGTTCATCTCGCCTCTTTGATTTTGATTTTTATTCGTAGCATTTGTGGTCTAAGAGGCCACGCTTTTTACGACGGACTAGCTATCAAATGTGCTTATTAATTGATCTTAATATCTATAAAATGCTCAGACACGTCATGTCACATGAAGTCTGAACAACGTGAATTAGTTGGGACTTACGCACAATATTTGTTTTCATTTCATTGAAAAATTTTCCTGCTACTTTATGAAACAACTACCTCAAGTTTATTTGTACTTGTATGTCACATGCTACAGACGTTCCATCCAAAATCTATTTCATTATTCGAAAATGAATATAATGTCTTTAAGTGAAAGCAATAATCTTATCCATGTCCAAAACTTCCTTATTTCATAAAAAAAACACGTTATAGGAGGAGCAACGTATTGAATTGTAAAAAACCAGCATAATCATTAGCTAAAATCACAGGGACGAAAGTGAGCTATAAGCCAACACAAAGTTCGCTGCAGCAACTCATGTCAGCCAGAAAGCTCTGCAGGTGCTTCAGTTTTCGTAAACTTCCGGTTTCAACATTACGGAAATTGCGCGCTGTCAACTCGCGAGCCAAATTTTGACGTGGTTTCTCAATGAAAACATTGACACTGAGCTTGGCACCTTGCAATAATTTTTAAATACGATCGTATAGGGCTTTAGTTTTTTGGGGAAATGAGCTTCTGAATGTGTATAGGTAATACTGTTTGAAAAATTAATAATAGCTGAAAAGATTTCCTTGTAAGCCTTAATTAATCTTTCCAATATATGGCACATCCAACTTAATACCCTTCAAGTCTACTATTTATCTTTATTTGACCTAATTAGAATTAAATATCACGCAAACAAGTTAGTGCTATTTGCACAAGTTAAATCCAAGTAAATAATGAAAATATTTTCAAAAACTTTTGTGCTGATATTCATGAACATAATGTATTGATTGATGTGTGTGGAAACTTACCTGCAATGGTCGGACGAATTATTGGCCTTTGGAACTTAACCAAACAATTTAGAGATATCAGCATTTAATAACATGAAGGTTCTTTTTACAAAAAAATTGACTTGGAGAGTCACGTTCACAACGACTTTGATCAAAGCAAGGGCCGGAAAAAATAACATGTGCAATTTTCCTCCTTGAAGCTTCACATCAAACTATTTTTCAAACATGAAGAATCTATTATTCTAGTCATTGCATCTGCATTTGTATTGCTCAAAGTAAAAAGAAAAACATGTAAAAATAATTGTTTCTTTACAGACCAGGTGTCATCATGCAGTAGGACATTCTCTAAAATTAAATTCAGAATGAATACCCTTCAAAACGTGATTAAATATCACGACTAAGACATTTTGAATGTGAATGCATTTAATTCTCTTCCACAGTATTCTTGCTGTAGTGAAACTTCATGCATGATTCAAATCATCATAAAACTATAAAAACGCGAAAAAATGCTGAAATTTTCAATTGTATTATTGCTGTAATGACGCAAGTTACTAGAGCAGATAGAGGATCAAAAGTCTGTATAGAGTCCTCACCCTCAAGGCGGCGTTGCAAGTTTCCCCATAGTCGAACATTACTGGGAACTTCAAACAGTTGTCTTGTTAGCAAAACAACCGGCTTTTTATTGGCGTTTTCTGTGTATTTCCCCAAAGAATAAAGTAATGATAGCTAAAATAGTTCCAGTACCTCTGTTAGAGCCTATAACAGCCCTCAACTTTGCATAGCAGCTTCAGGCATGTGTTGACCTTTTTTTCGGGCTTTTCGATTTTGTTGTAAAAATGTAATTCCTAAGAGTATACAACAAGGAGACGTATAGTAAGTTAAACAGTTAACTTCGTAAAACAATGGAATGTGATATTTTAAGTTCGAAGAACGTGAATCCTGTTATAAGAAACGAGTAACTAAGGACTTGGAGCTATTCAGAGCTCATGGTTCGGAAATTAGTCTACGGGTTTCACTCCGAAGATTTAATTATCTCTCCCCATTGCAAAGTTTTGTTTATTTTATCTACCAACGTGAGAGAGAGACCTGCATTATTATACATAACTGCCCCAACTCGCTAAAGCCTCGTAATTTATTTTCCATAAATTTGCCTGATCTGCACCCTCATAAGGAAAGCATTACATGCTGCGTGAGTGGGCAAAATGATGCCGTACGGTAAAAAAATGATTTTTTGTTAAAGACTCATTCCTTAATTTAATCACTGACAAAGTGGTCGTATGATTTTGAAATTCGTTTAAATTTATTGCAATATCTTATAACATATAATATCAATATTTTTTAGCATTTTAACATTTAGGGATGTTTTTTCTCGTCCCTCTCGTTAACCAGATTTCTTTCGGAGATAATTACGCTCAGCCAAAAATTCTTATTCAAAATTAAATCCCTTGAATGTTTTTTATGCGCAAGTGCTTCTGACTGCTCCCTTGCTTCAAAATTCAATGGGCATTAATATCTTGTGTCAAATTGAAACTAGAAATTCAAATGATTTGCGAAAATTCTTCTTTTTTTTTTAGTTACTGATCATTTTTCATAAGTGAGTTGATTTTGCAAAGCGTAAACAATATATGGTGCTCTCACTAATTGAAATGAATGGAAACTAAGCTTAGTTCTATTAGAGAACGAGATGATACAACTACTAAAGAAATACAACAGCATGTAACATTATACGTGGGAAAAAAGTGAGCTTCTGATGGGTCTTGACCAGCAAGAAGTACGCAAAATTAAACAAATACAGTCAATAGTTGAAAATCTCAGGTCATTAAAGAATTTTGCTTCACGCAAAAAATGTGTGATTGCGTTGAAGATTTAAGATTAAAGTTATTGTGGATCTCCCAAAAAGTAGACATGAGTAAATCAGTTTTAAAATCTTTTTGCTCCCGGCTTCGTGGTTTGTTTTCTGTTCTCTTTGCCAAGCATTTCTAGGAACTCGAAGAGTTTTCTTGTTGGCAAAACGAGAAGCTTATTTGAACTTGTTTACATCTCTCAAAACAGGAAAATATCTGAAAAGAAAGCTTACGGCAAAAACGTTGCGTGTGTCTGATGCAATAATGCCAGTAGAATGGAGATATCAGTGGGAGTCTCTTCGATAGTCACATTCTCTTTCGCTGTTAAATAATTATTTTTTAGTGCTTGTCTTTGCATGGGAATAAGTAAATTGATTTTATGCGTTTACCTCAGCAGGATGTTTTTTTACAGTATGGAATTTTGTGAGATGATGTTTATTTCATTTATAATAAGAAAAAGTGGCCAGCGATTAAAAGTCTGTCTCATTGTATCGAAGTAGTCTACGGATATTACTCCCAGCATTTAACTATCTTCTGCTGATCTTCAGTTTGGTCATATAGCCCTCCTGTCTCGTGGTCATGCCCACGTTATTTCACTTTAACTTGAGACCTCCTTAAATGTTTTGAGTTCTACACAATAGAATTGACTGCTCCCACATTTTTCAAATGCATGAATCGGGGGTGGAAGCATTTGACTGGTCAAAAATATTGGAGTTGAAGAATTATTCATGGGTTAAATCTAGAACAGATGTATTGAACAATTTTCTCTCGCCTTTTTAAAGTTTGTCTTCATTGAAATTAGCCAAGTTTTATATTAATGTTATGTTACTATTTCATCATGGCAAAGATTAAAGTCGAATCTATCGATGATCAGATATGCATGTATTCTGAGCGCGAAAATCCGCTTCAAAATTGACGTGGATATATTTTCCAATTATTGAAAACGCATTCACTTGTGATCTTCCACTAAACAATAATGCTTTTATATTTATGCGTGAGGCTATGAATCGATTGATGTATACAAGCCCAAATTACTCGCATATTTGGAAGTGAGACGCTATTAGAACGTAAAGAAAAATAGGACTCTTAAGGTACTATCAATGAAAGATAATCCGTTTACAAGAATTGAGCTAAAGCAATAGTACGGGGGTCAAATGAATACCAAATTTAGATGACTATTCAATGTAAATGTTGCAAGAAACTACATAACGTCTTATGAAACAGACGAAATAAGTTAGAAGTAATGTAAGAAATGTGTTAATTTGAAAAACCGAAAATGTTGCTCATACTTTATGTTAGCATAAGTGAAGTATCAGTGTGTGTAAAAGTGGTGCATTGACATAAAATATGAAGTTAATTACCTTTTCTCATTCTTATTTTGAAAAACATTTATAAATATGTGCTAATTTCATGGTCATTAAAATTAATTTTACGATGCGACCTTTTTTGCACATCATAAGTACTTCATTACAAGCATTTCATTGCGGGACAAATTTTTTGCCTGATATTCTCATTTCTAATCCCAACTCATTTAGGAGTGTGAGTTGAATCCATAGCCATTCAAGTATTCGTCGAAACACCCTAGAAGTCAAAGTTTATGCCAAGATCTAAGGTTTAAGATAGTGTTCGAACCATGTGTTCTGTTTTGTAGCTAACGCCTTTATTATCCCATTCAGGCGATTCCAGCAAAAGTTTCCGCAGTCGATGTCATGAAATAGAAAATGTGTTGAAGTTACTTAACTGCATCTGAAAATCGTCTTCAGTTCCTTATGGTCTCTTTTGACTGCTCTAAAAAAGCTCTTCATCTTAATGCAATTCTCACCTTCACGAGCGCTTTGTGAAAAATGAAGCCAGCGTTATTGCACTATAGGTCGCAGATAAAGTCGCTGCAGTGTGCTTACGCTCCAAGTTCATGCTAGTAACAGGCAATTTGAAGGACATTATGCTTGGAAAAAGTAAAAATCGCTTTTTGACTGAGGTCTGCTAACGTTCTTGACTTTTTAAGTTCAAAGATACTCCTTAATCCTCTCCTGTTGAGTTGTAATTAAACAGCCATCATGATTTCCAGCGTAGAAATATGTTGGTCTAAACAGAGAGCTTACGTTTATCTTAGAAATATTTGCGTTCAAGGTCACGTTTTTGCAAAGTTGGGTTTTTTGGGTGCCAGGAAAATCAATGCAAGAGGACAAACGAAGTCATACCACGCACCGGCGATCCTTTTGCTTTATGGCGGCCATTTTGGCGGCCAGGCAGAATTGCATCTGTGAGTCTGGACTCAATTGCAAGGGCCTCATGCATACACGCAAATGGACTTCGTGAAACCTCGTAATACTTTCCATAAAACTCATTTCAAATAAACCTACGTTCCGTGAAATGGACGGCCATTTTTCGTGAGAATGTGTCTCGAGGAAAATTGATACAAGACTCAAGCAGCTGGTCCTGTTCATATGAACTAGGGTTTCGCGGTATGGGAATGCTAGAATATGTATTGAAACGTCATAAAAATATGGGCTCAAGACTTACACAAACACAACCAACGTAAACTTCAATGCAATATGAAAGCGTTTCATGGGGCAATATGTTATATGGTTCAAGCACGTTAGACAATAAACTTCATAAAAAATAGTGTAATGTAGGATTTATTTCAAACAATGAGAATCTTTATATCAGCGATGAGTAACTAACGAAATAGAGCTTTCCGAAAGCCGTTTTTAAAATATTAGTCTACGGGTTTCACAACGAAGATTTAACTATCTCCAAAGGTTGAATTCATTGTAAGTTATACTCAATTCGATGTATTGTTGAGTTTGATCTACTAAAAATCGAATCAAAACTTGCACAAAAATTTGAGTGAAAGTTAATTAGTGAACTAATTTTATAGAAGAATAGAAATTTCAAAAGAAAAAAGAAGCAGAATTAGCCTATTAGCAATAAGAGCCGAATTCAAATGGAAAACCAGTTCCCAGTGAGTTCATACCATCGTTATATGTCGAGCTGCAATAACCCTTCCATAAAATCGCAACATCTGTCGATGGAATACATTGTCCACCAGCTACATCGTATTCGAAAGAAAGCACAGCGCAGATGATACAAGACACCCAAGCTCTCTCTGACTACCAATGTTTGTTACAATTCTTCTCTTTTACCGAGTCATTTATCATTTCTTGAAAGCGAAAATAATGTATTCACAGATACAGAATTATCCTTGATTAAAACCTCTGAGATTCTGACTTTGGTGGCAAACATGACAAACTCACTTGTTGACTGGCTAAACTGTCGGTAAATAAATGCGACAAAAATTTTTCCTTCAATGCATTTTAAGACGGAACAAATATACTTCACAATTGAAATAGTCCCAAGTGCTCGCTATTCAAAACAAGATAAAAAGAAAATCTGCTTCTTCAGAACATTCAAAGCATTTCATGTTTTTGTCAATGAATAAGTTCCTCCTAAATTCACCTCGCTATTCCAGACACGGGTCATTAAGTACTTGTTTTTTATCACCTAGAAGCAAACAGTGAATTTTTGTCAACAGAAGCTGTCTAAGCCGTGTATTATCTAGAGTGTATGTAGATAAAGAGTTGTGCTAGAGTTAAAAAAAAGTTCACTGAATAAGAACATGAGAAATACAGAGAGGATCGATCAGTGAAAAACTTAATGACTATATAATGTTTATATATCATATTAGATACATGGAACACTTATACATGCTTCATAATTTTTAACAATAAGCATGGCTAGAGCTTAATTAAATATTGAAAGAAGCCTAGAGCAAATCGAAAAAGCACATTAGCTGTAAATTTTGCTTCAATCTTTAACTAAACTCAAAGAGTATGCTGAATTGAACACGATACCAAACCTGATAATTTTTCGGTAGGACTCAAAATGTTGAAATCCAAGCCATAGATTCACAAGGATTAAGCATCCCTTTCTGTTCACTTCACACAACTACAAACATTTAGGCTCAAATATCTGAATAAAACACGTGAGGTCGAGAACACTCGGCCATATTTCTCTGTGTTTTGTAACAGAGGTCCATAGTGAGTATGTAAATTGCTGAGATAAGCGCACAGGAGCGAAGCTCAAGCAAACAGACGCAGTTGAAGGCAATGCGCGTTCCCATCTTAATGGTGTTCTGCCGAGGTGACTTGAAATATAGCACGCAACTTACCTTTGTGCATAGTTCAGCATGCTACTCAATTAAGTGTGCTGCACTCCCTACACACAGATTAACATGCCGAGCAGCTCAACATGCTGCGCAGCCTACCATGCTACACAGCTTAGTATGCCTACCAAGGCAAAGCATGAGACACGATAGAGAGCCGTGTGAGACAATTACATTCACCTCAGCACACTGTCCGCACAACAAATGGCACAAATGCCACTGTACATGGCGCACATCTCAGTGCACTTCGAGCACAACAACCGACACAAATGCTATTGTACATGGCGCACATCTCAGCACATTTCACGCACAACAAATGGCACAAATGCCACTGTACATGGCGCACATCTCAGTGCACTTCGAGCACAACAAATGACACAAATGCTACTGTACATGACGCACATTTCAGCACACACAACAAAAGGCACAAATGCTACTGAACGTGACGCACATCTCAGCGCGACACACAGCTCACGTCAAAACATTTTACTCAACGGTCAGCTCTGCTTGCTTTTCTACATACTGCACAACACTAAGTTTGCATTGCTAAGCATTTAAGAAGCAAATCGAACACATTCAACCAAGCACCGTTATAACACTACGTCACTTGGCAAGCAGGGCTGCTGATGGAGCTCACGGACTGCGTTGCATCGACCTGACTACATGGGGGATCTGAACTTGTCTTACTTCATCAGATCTTGTTCATAAATAAGATTCTCTCAATTTTTCGTGGTTTTTTACTGTCACATCAAAACTGTTTCTTGAATAAAATTCTCTCAATTTTACGTGGTTTATTTACTGTCACATCAAAACTGTTTCATAAATCAAATTCCCTCAATTTAATGGAATTTGTTTCCTCTCGTATCAAAACTGTTCTAATTGGAAAATATCTAACTAAGGAAATAACTTGTGAAAAGGAATAATTCATTCATCGATGAATCGTAACCTTTCTAACTTTATTCAAAGTTTTTCCAAATGGCTGTCTATCTCATAACCGGTTGTAAATTTCTCTCGCATGTCTCAAAAAAGTGAGTTTATTTTGCTTGCGGTCTATGCTTGATGCAATAACATTTCTCCAGCTGGCATAACACACTTCAGTGACAATATTTTACGAGCAATCAATCAATATAATCGCATCAAGTCACAATAAATACTCACTTGTCTAAGTTTTTTCCAGAATTCAATTGCTGAGCCAAATTATGCAATTCTACACGAGGCTCGTGCCACATTTCATATTGTTCAAACATCAAACCCAAATTACAGTTTCATGCACCCAGTCATTTTCCCCGTATTTATTTCTCATCACTCCACCTGCATTTTTCCTAAATCCATCTCTCGGTAATTATTTGATCGACGCAGTTGAAGTGTTTGTAAAATTTTGAGCGACGTAAATGCCAGAATTTAACGTCAGAGCAAATGGATGAGCCCGAATTGGTGACCTTCCCTCGACAACCGAGAGCTCCGATCGGTACCATCGGACGATCCAATTTTCGAGCGGATATGAAGTTGATGGAATAAATCTGGCCATTTCGCCGATTCCCAGCAGAATATTGGTGGGTGCTGCGCAGTTGTGATCGTCAATTCTTCTGGGCTTGAATAGCGGACTTCCGTGTAGTGAACACTTTGACTTCCTCTCAATTATGAGGGAATTGAAAAGCGAGAAAGAATGAACGCTCGCCCGTCCAGCCGTGATTGAACAGGGCGCTCAAAAATGTTCTGCTTCTTTTGGTGGCCTAATTGAATTAGGCTTGAAATTCATCGGGAAATGAAGCAGGACGCTAAACCCTTCCTGATCAACCGAACGCAATACGTACAGTGAACATCAGCATTTGACAATTGGCATCAAGAAACTTGTTATGATTTTAAACGACGTTTCGAATTTCTCCTCGAATGAAAAAGTAACCTAAAATTCCATAATCAACCAGCAAGGCTATCAGGAGATAAATAAATGCACGTACTTAAGAATTTGGTAGTTGGAAGTAGAATGACGTGCAGCTGTTAATACAGAATAAAATTTTAATCCCCTATTTTTTAGCTGCGTATACGTAGATCTTTGTGTGTAAATAAAAAACCTCGCTTCAAAACAAGCTTTCATCTTGAGAGCAAACCATAATTGAATCAGTTTGATCTACAAACAATTCTCTGAAGGGAGCTTGTCGACGCAAAAGTCTTTCGGTAGCCGGAAATTATACTGTATTAATGTAAATTTTTTGACGCAGAGGTGAAAGACCAAAACGACAAACTATGACTTTTTACTTTTTTTGTGTCGATGCCAATGAAATCTCTGCCTCACTTATTTATATCGCTCTAATTTGTCATCGTTTCGAAACTTCTGGCGACAGAGCTATGAATTGTTAGAGACGCAGTGCTCACAAAAGCGCGTGCAGTTCTTTTTCTGACGCTTTTCCTTATTAAGAAAGGGCAAAGGAGTTATCAACAAAAAGAAGAAACATTTAAAAGAAAACACAATTATGGTTCACATTCCCTGAACTTGTTTAAATCTATTTTTGATAGAAAACATTAATTGACTCTTCCAAGAAAGAAGCATTGTAAGCACTGAAATATTTGCCACTTATTATGCTACTAATTAGTTTTTATCTTGAAATAAAGTAAGATTCTAATTTCTTTAAAGCTAATTATAAAGCCCAGCCTTCTCTCATGCCAGTAGGTCTCTGATTGACAGAACAATTTTCATCATCGGTGTATGGCTTGAAAGAAACTTTTATGGTATTACTAATGAATGAGAAACACAAAGCATGCGGAAGCTAATCTTTGAATTCGATAGAATATTCAAATTGATTCATATTCTTTTCTCATTTCATTTTATATAGTGAAATGCTTGTCAATATTTCTCTCTTTTCTCATGCCAAATTCTCTTATCGTTAAGAACATCTTCTATGAAAATGACATGCAAAATCAATAACTTCAAACCCGTTATGCAAGATTAATAAGCCGTCGATTTATACTAAAAATCTATGGATGTAAACTGCTACTCAAGGTTGAGATCGGAAGAGATGAATACATTTTTACATGTGAATTCACTCATATTTTGCACCCAATGCGCTATGAAAGTTCAAAGAGTGTTAAAACGTCGCCATAAATACCTAAAAGTGGCATTAAAATGGAAGCTAAAGTACTGGCTATGGTAAGAAAATGGCAAGAACACACCAAATGCAGCAACATGTAAACAACAACTGTGCTGGATGTGACGGTCAAATGGCAGTGAACATACTGGATGATGTGAGTAAACGATAAATTGTGTAACGGTTGTGGCAACAAATATGAAGTACAAAACAATTAAACAGGTGACGAGTCTCATGCGCGTGGCAGAAAAGTGACAGCAAATACATTGTGTGTAAAAGCAATTTCTGAAGAAAAAAAAATCATGGATCAACTGAGTGATGAACCAAATTTAAAACAGAATTTAATTAAACTTCACACGAGCGGCAACAACTTATACACACACACAAATACAAAACAAAAGATCAGGAAGTAATGAGGCCCTCACACACACACACACACACGCACACACACACTCGCACACACAAAATTGTGGAAATAAGAAAGCCTTCCCACACACACACACACACACAATATTTACGAAAATGAGAAAGCGCTCACACGCACAAACGTAGCATTTCTAGAAATAGGAAGGTGAGCTCAGGCAGGTAATATTGTTTAAAGTAAGAAGACGCTCTGAATTTATGTTTCGTTCTCAACTATTTTCCGGAAACTAAAGTCATTTCAATTTGAACGTTCCGGTTTTTTTTTTTTTTTGAGACTGAGCTTCTTATGTCAAAAAGTTTTCCTAACTACTCTCGAACTCAGCGCAATAACTGTTATCAAAAAACCAAACCGAAAAATAAACGGAAACTAAAAAGAGACCTTGGTTTCAGTTACCACTGTAACAAGGACTGTGATTGGCCGCGACAAAATTTGATGAAAAATGTATTCATTTCCGAAAGCAGTTTTCCATCCAAAGAACACAATAGATGAGCCAAGAGAGCGAGGCTCATTAGCTTTAACGACGGAGTCGGACAAGAGGCTATCCTGGCGATTTTTTCCTTCAATTCTTTCGTTTCGTTGCCATTGTCATGCCCGCCTTAGAAAAGATGGATCCTCTGAATATCGCAAGACTTTCTTAAGCGATTGCAGCTCCAATGTCACAAATTAATGGAACATGCTGAATGAAAATGACAGAGGCCCTTAAATTTAAAGACATTGCGCTCTGAAATTTAATCTTTGCTAGAACAAAATGTTAAGTTTTGGAGTTGGAAATTATTTAAGTAAAATTTAGAGTGCCAATAATTTGTATTGCTTAAGAAATTTAAGCAGTATGCACGCATGATGAATTGAATACTTGTTAATTATTATGTCGAACATCTATCAAGCCCAAAAGACACTACTCAATTCCTTACTGTATAATAATGATTATAAATCTATTGTAAAAACACATTTGATCATAGGTTAAACATCAGTTAGAAAAAAGAAAAATA
The DNA here is from genome assembly GCA_014220935.1 of Platorchestia sp. MABIK. Lineage (NCBI taxonomy): Eukaryota > Metazoa > Arthropoda > Malacostraca > Amphipoda > Talitridae > Platorchestia > Platorchestia sp. MABIK. Next base: position 94,519 of record JACJUY010001176.1, on the reverse strand, counting down.
TTCTTTTGGAGGGACTGACCTCAAAGTTTGCTCCCGAAAAACTCTTTGGAAAAAATTTCACAAGAAAAAACGACAATTTCTGTCTGATTGATTTAGTTTGAAAAATGCATACTAAGCTACTGAGCTGCCCGCCAAATTAAAAAATTCATGACAGTTCAGTCCAAAAACAAAAATTAAAACCTTTACAACGAAACTGAACCCAACAAAATAAGGACTTAGTAATCAGTTATGCTTTCATTTTTGTTGACAACCTGGAAGATTTTTGGGAGTATAGTTCGAATGAAAATTTCCAGTGCGGTAAGGAGAAGATTACTCCAACGCGGTCAAATGAAGAAAATTATTTTGTCTCAAATTTCAAAAATACTTTTGTATTTAGCTGTTTCCAATGACAGGCTTCGATGGAAAGGCCTGCAAAGAATTGGAACTTCCGTACGAAGAGTACAGAAAGACCCATGTTTTTCATTTTTTTCCTACATCGTCGAAATTTGAATTTTCAAAACGCGAAGTATTAGCATGCAGAATTATTAGTGACGTGCGTCGTCCGGGGGATGTTGATGATCTAAATTGTCATTGGCAAGCGCAATGCGGAATTTAGGCGACGAAATTATCTCTGTAGTTCGCATTGCAAACTCTCGATGCGGAAGCTTCATTGGCACTTGCTAAACTTGTATTGATGTCCTAGATCATTCATTCATGAAGGGCAGTGGCAGCATTGCAAAATTCACTTTGAGCGTTTGGCACTCTGTCCATTGGATTTTAATGAGATGAAATGAAAAGGCCTCAGAATTTGAGAATGAAAACGTTTGAGGGTATTTCTGATTCGTTGCTTAGAAGTAAAACTAAAACGACATTTGTCCAGGTGACTTTAGCAGAATTTACCGTTACAGATGCTCCTGAAACTGTAACCATTAGAATAAAGGCAACTGTAACCCATGCAGCCATAACTGAAGCAACTGTAGCAGATGCTTTTAGACAGAAACTAATATAGCAGAACCTACTGTAACTGAAGCTACAGTTCAAAAACTACTCAAACAGGGATTAATATAACAATATAACAATGTTACTGTAATTGAAGCAACTTTTGCAGAAGCTTTCAAACAGAAGCTACAACAATAGAAGCTACTGTAGCTGAAGCTACTGTGGCAGAGGCTTTTAAACAGAAGCTATTCGAATAAAAGCCACAGTAAAATAAGCTACCTTAAAAGAAACTAATGTAACAGCAACCACTGTAACAAGTGACGTGACCGAACCATTGCTCCTCTAACACAAACTAGGTTTAGAGGATGACATATATTGTAACAGAAGCTACTGCAATGGATGCTTTTGTGATGGAAGCTTCTGTAACGTTAATTTATATTATGTAACGGGAGAAATTTCGGTTTCTCGCTGATTCGCTCCTTGAAAGAGACGTAAACATGTTTTTCAGAACTAATTTTAAAAACTAAAAATACTATTCAAGAAATCAGTCAAGCAGAAATAATATACGATGACTTTTGAGGAAACTTAAGTTCATTCAAAAGAAAATTTCTAATCCGCCGTCGTTTGAAGAGTTCATAAAGAAAAAGCAAAATTCATGACGCTGCCTCATTAGATAGGAATGTCTGGCTGATTAAATTCTGTCAATCGTTGTGTTTTAGTTCTCTTGAAGTGCGCATGAATTATAAATCTCATTTTTGCGCTCTTTTGATGTACTCCAGCTCAAAAATTACGGCCTCCGACAACGCGAGCAGGTTTTTCAGCCCTTGAATTTCCTTCCTACGGAGCAGTGCGAGGAAAGCTTCCTTTGATTTATGTCTACGAAAAAAAGTTGGAGTACAATCACTTTGTTTCTTTGGTGAAGAATGTTCCTCTCAGACATGGTTTTTTAATTACTTTTCACGTTTCAAAATTATCCGTTATACGCGGCTGAACGGCATTTTTTATTTTTGCGAAGGCTGGAAATGTTTTCACAATTTACATTTACCCACGATAAACATTAAAATTTTCGTCTGAATTCTTTTGAAGTAGAACATGAAATGTTTGGTGATCAATGGTGTGTTCGAATGTTAATCATCAATTCAACTGCTAAAAAAGTCCTTGGATTAAAATATACTCATCCCACAAAAAGATGATATCATATGGTACAGCAAAATCATGCTTACAACTCCATGAATGGTAAGCAGTTATTTCTAGCATGAAAATACTTTGCTGTTTTTTTTCGATGATTTTTCGGCTTTTTATTCCAATGAAATTGTGCAAGAAAAATTAAAATTTCCACTATCAATTTCAAATCCATTCCCTGCATTTTTCTTTCAAATATCAGAGAAGACTATCATTTTCTTTGATAGAATGGAAGTTTCCGAACAATGAATCAATTTTAAAACATGAGTGAATATTCATTTTCTTTGTTGGCATAAAAGCGTTCGAGTAAAAAACAAATTTTCAAAGATCACAGTAAATATTCACTTCTGCGTTAGCATGAAAGTTCAGTGAGTAATATATATATTTAGAAGATCACAGTAAATATTCATTTCCTGCGTTAGCATAATATTTTGGTGAGTAATATTTAGAAGATCACAGTAAACATTTATTTCCTTGTCTTAGCATAAAATTTCAGGGAGTAAAATTAATACTTCGAAGATCACAGTAAATATTCATTTGCTGCGTTAGCATAAAACTTCAGTGAGCAAGATTAATATTTCAACGCATCCACCTCCGTGCCGTGTGTCGTATAGGCAGCAGATCTGCTCATCAAATGACTGCGATCTCCGATATTTACGACCAAATGATCGATCTCTTGCAGCCCTAAAGCTCTTTGGCTCGCTGCAAGCATCATAGACGGACGGAGGAGCTTCGTGATATCAACATTATTTTCTCCTTCTTTTTCAGGAAAGAGGATTTTTGACACTGTGTTGCTCAAGTTAAAAACCTATTAGAGAATGGAAAAATTCTAGTTTAAAGTGTAAGTTTTACAAATGGGAAATGACAGTTTTGCGATCAATTCGGTAGATTATCGACGAAATTCCTCAGTCGCATGAACCCTGTGTGCGTAAGAAAGATGTTTTAAAATGGTGAACACTCTGTACAATTACAAAGCCTAATTTTATATTAGTCTAAGTAATTCGTTATGGGAACTTTGAACTTTTAAAATTATGTGTTGGTGAAATGATGAGAAGAGGAAGGTGAGAATGTCACCGGAAAATAATTCATGAGATGCTTAAGTCAATTTCCTCGATTCTGTCAATTGTTGCCGTTGTTGTCTTGATCATCGCAATGTTGGACATGAAGCGCAAAGTCAAGATGCCTCAAAACCTCAAGTGTATAACAACTGGATATCAAAACGAACGAAACGAAAGATATCAAAACGAACCCTAAAATAAAAAATAAAAAAATTCTTTATTATTTTAATATAAAAAAATAAACATGGTTTTGGTGGGGTCATGAGTCAAATGATATCAAAAAGGCGCTAGCCAAGCACTTGTGATTCAGGCAAAAAGCGATTTCTTAAAAGCGACGTTATTTTCTCCCCCCACCAATGAATTTTTTTATCTATTCACTGAATGCATTTGCATACCATTCCCTTCAAACATCGCCTGTGTTTCTAGATGCGGCTACAATTGTATGGATTCGAGTACTGCATAAAAAGAAAACTAAACGAAGTGTTGAACTACAACATTGCGCTTTTTATCCCTTATGGCAACATCAATAATCAATGAAGCACACATGAATTTTTCAAGTTGACTAAAACTTTGCCCCGCAAAGCTACCGGATATAAATGCTGCCGGTTTTGTCTCTACAAAAACGTAAATTGTTTCAAAATCTCACCTCGAAGTATTTGCTTATGTGGTTAATGACGCGGATGTTGGTAAATGTAGGTGAGTATTTAATCTCTGGGGCGGATGTAAGTGCTGTTGCGGATGCGGTTGTTATTGCAAATGTGGGTGTGGGTGCAGAATTGCCAGTAAATTTGATAATTGTTTCGCGTGCAATAATGTGGGATCTTATGATGGTGTTGTCTTATTACTTAAGTTTTTAGATATTTTGCATCTGTTTCTAGCTCTGAAGTTTTCATTCGAATTTGAAACTGACGTCAATCACTGTACTTGTCTTGGCAAAAGCGCGTGTGTCCATCGAAGCTAATGAAAAACAAGAATACGTGTTCAAATTTCAAACATTTCTTATTCAATGGTAATTAGAATAAAGACGTTCTATACAACCACCAAAAAAAATTATCCATGGTATAACTGTTAGAATATTTCATAGAACTCAATTCCAAAGGAGTGGAGGATCGCAACGCAACTCAGCTTACGTCTGATCAGCTCCCTTGCTCAGATTAAAGTGGAATCATCGAGCAAACAACCCTGAGATCTACCCTCGCGATCTGGAAATCATCCATGATCAATTTCCATTAGATCCGTCAATACAGAGATCACGTCGCTCATTCTCCAGCGTAATGATGGGAGCTTATCGGCTAAAGAGTCTTTCCCGAGCAAACTTTTAATGGAGTTCTTACCATCCTCTTCGTCGTGAAACTCTTATGAAGAATTTTAGCTCTCAGAGCAGCGTGTTTAGATGTCAACTTCCAGCTCAACAGCAGACACAACTTCTGGATGCGTTTTCTGCAGGTTTTCTGGATTTGAGTTACGTTGGAAACACAAAATCTGGGCAATTCCGTTAGAGTTTTACAGAGGTTGAATGAAGCCGGGATTTGTCCGGAGAGTTTCCACAGAGAAGTTAGACTGGCGCTTCCTACTTATTTGTTATGCTGGCAGTTGAGTGAATTTACCCAGAGTAAACATCACTTGATACCTACCATTTGAATGTTTTACTTGTCGTATCGGGAATACAATCCCAGTTTATAGAAAAACACTGACATCAGAACGGGAAGGGAATTGTCTCTCAATTATGAATTTCAAAGCATATATCTGTGTAAAAATTTCAAAAAAAAAAGAAGACAAATTTGAAATGCTTGTAGAAGTGGAATTGATGTTCAGCTTGTACGGTCGAGAGTCTATAATGATACTGTAACTGTGACATTCATTAACACCACAACATGTTCAGTGGATCCTGATTATTTGAAATGAATTTCCACGAGTGAGAACCTTAGCTAGAAAATGAACAGCATTCTGACAAATAAAATGAGTTTAAACCTGAATATCAGCTGGTTGGGAACACGGATGAGTAATTTCCAATCAGTTTTTGTACTCTTCCATGAAATTCTTTTATTTATTTGCCAAAGACCTCGAACACAATTTAGTTAGTCGAAGCAGAAGAGTTTCCATTTGCCGTGTTTCGGCCCTTCTACTTCCCACAACAGCAATTGTGCCGGAGTCTATTTCTTGCCTCAAGTGAAACATAAACTGAACGTACCACTCCTCGTTCATATCTCAAGGGTAAGCTTTTTTCGGTAATGGTTAGTTTAACGCAGAACAATCATGAAATTTTTTTGACGTTGTAGTTTGTTTTCTGCTTCATTGACTGTCATCGATTAGTTATCTGACTGCTATGAATTAGTTATTTGAATGCTATCAATTAGTTATCTGACTGCTATCAATTAGTTATCTGACTGCTATCAATTAGTTATTTGACTGCTATCAATTAGTTGTCAAGCACTTGAGTAGAACATCATTTCAAATTTTGAGACCTTTTGTTTCAATTTAGCATATTTTTGACACAGTGATTTAAGGTGGGATTTGTGCTTTTGGTAGAAATCCATTCAATGTCCTGAAACATTTTTCAACTCCTTTTTTTAAATTGCCTCGATCCAATGTTGGAGCTTGGAAAATTTTCCCCTGTGAGACATTCAACAAATCGCACAGGCAGTATTTCATTGGTAGCTGTGTCGTGGAGTTCCTTGAAATAAATTACGTTACTATAGTGTTTAGAAAATTTCAATGAAAACATCTTAAATAACGATTAGGACATGAATAATGAAAATGATAATGCTGACATAAACAATGATGAATAAAATTACATTGCCACAGTTAGTGTTTTATTTTGTCCCTCTGCCGTTCATCCAATCCTCTTTCTTCTAGTTCTACAACAAGAAAACTAAGCCAAGAGTTTTTGGCTCATTCTATTTTACTTTGCCATTTAATTCCGATGCAGCTCTCAACATGCAGACACAAATCAGGTGCGAATTTATCTAATAATTTTGAAGGCTTTACGACGTTCCAGAATCTGGGGAATTAGTAAGTTTTGATTGAAGCATTAGGGGCTCGAGAATGATTGGTACATTAATTGGGGAAAATTATCTCAGTGGTTATTACAACGATCAAAATCCCAATGATGAAATCTGAAATGGAATGAAAGCTAGCGCGATGTTATTGATGAGATCGTTAACTGTATTTTTACAAAAATACAGTAAAACAAAACATACTCATAAAACTTTGGTAAGATCAATAATGGTTGCCCTGACGAAGAGAACAGCTCATAAAATACTGTTAATTGATTGATGAATAACTGGGACTATTATTTCTTATAATACCCACAATAGTTATTTTGATCATAAAATCATTTATACAGAGACAAGGAGTGATCAACTAACAACTTTATTTATCGTAATGAAATCTTTACTATGATAAGAGCAGTGTCTGTCTGCCCGTCTCTCCGTGCGTCACACCCATGGTAGAGGAAGCAAGATAGGTTCAAGCCAGTCTTTTTTTCGTGGACGGTGTGGTTTTGCTGACGTCACGGCAACGAACCAATGGCAGCGCTCATATTGCATCTGGTAGCACTCCTACCCCTAAGTCTCGCTCCACTATTGGCCTAACGACGTGGGGTCTTGGTGATGTCATTTAATTTGTTTGAAATAAAATCTTTCAATTGGCTAGCAAAACAAGAGGAGTTGTATTTTCTCCCATAGATATGACCCTACCTTGTTTCCTCTACCGTGGTCACTCCCTCCAGTAGAAAGTGGGTGATGAGCTCATCTGTGAAACAAGTTTCATTACCTCCACAATTTTCTGTGTATTAATCCATCACATTCGGAGTCGGAATAATTATCCCGTGCATTGTTAGGAAATAGGAACGTGTGTCATGTGATTTGTGGAACGGTATTATGTATTTTGGACGGGTCGTGTGCACTCGGTATCATCAACTCTAGAGAGATTGAATTTTTTATTTATTTCGGCCTATACATCATTTTACCTTCTTCCTTATTTTAAATAGAGCGGGTGGACTAGTATTAATAATAATGATAACTTTCCTGATACCTCAAATATTCCTCGTCCATGTTCATTATACTTATTGGAAATGACCCGAAAATTAAACTTGACTTATGGCCCGTGTGTTAGCCTGGAAAAAAAATTAAAAACTCATAGATTTCGCTATCGTGCACACGACCAAGTACCCTTTATGGTTCTATTTTAAATTCGGCTTTAGGTTCCCTGCTTTTAAACAGAGAAGTGAGCAGAGCATGGGCATGTGGAAGTCCTTACACTGAGAATTTTGGCTAGGCGCGGCGTGGGTAGTCCTTACACAGAAAATTTTGGGTTTGGTAGTCCTTACACAGAAAAGTTTGGGTTTGGTAGTCCTTATGCAGGAAATTTTGGTACATCAGATCTCGAAAAACAGATGATGATGTTATCAGAATTTTAATAACAAAATGTAGAGTAGCATTTAAAAAAACAATTTCTAGGTATTAATGCGTGAACATGGCTCTAGAAAATTGATAAAATCATGAGCAGTATGATAGTGCTATGTTTGTAAATTTGTCGAGAATTTTGTTCACGCTATGAATTAGAAAATGCACAACACTAATCCAATGAAATTAACCATGCCATTGATGCTGTTTTGTTGATTATACTATTAATGTAATAATTTCATGTTTTTCAATATAAAATGCACAAAATTATAAAGTTGAAATGTCACACATTTCCAAATACAAGACGTCAACATCAAAACAAAACATGAACACCTGGGTATGACTGTCTCTATTTAATAAATTATCATGCTAAGATGTTACACCTTTCAAAATGCAAGACGTCAACATCAAAACGAAGCATCAACACTTGAGTATGCACGTCTCTACTTAATTCATTATCCCTTTGAAATGTTACACCTTTCAAAATACAAGACGTCAACATCAAAACGAAACATGAACACCTGACAATGAGTGTCTCAATTTAGCATCCCGTGTGCGATGCATCCATAATGGCTGGAGTCTGTTCATTTGGCCACCGAGCGCTTCAAAGATGGCCTTGATTAGCAGACCTGACACGCGCGTCCATCCACCCTGGCATCTATGTCATCGCTGGTGAAGTTGCGAGCAAATTAATCAAAAGGTAGCACCAGGCAACGACATCACGCTGTATTTTTATTGTATGCGTGTCACGTCATTGCTAATTCAAGGGTGTGCAAGACTACAGCGTTCACAACTGCATTCCTATGACAGCGTGTCGTGTTCTCTCTCTGTTTTGTGTAGCTTCCCTGTTTTGGTGGACGTCGAGAACTCTGGGTTCTGGTCATTAGTCTAAGAATTAAATTGCAAGTCATGGGTTTGCCAGAACACTGTTGTAGATACACATGGTCATCTCTTTAGAATTTTATTACATCGATGTTAAAGTAATGAGGTTCTATCCAACAACGTCATTAGCTTTGCTTTAAATGAAAACATGATAAGAAAGCTGGTGCATACTTTCCCCACGTCACATTCTGCCCGTTTCAACCCACTTTTAGCAAGGTGCTTTCCCTCACGAGCTATCTTGCATGTTTTTTCCGGAAACCTGACATGATAACGCCCTAAATTTCTTGCCTGCTCAGTTTGTCGCTCCTTCGACGGCAGAAAATGGACGGAGAACGCTCCCAGAGATTGTTTTTGGACTTCAATATTAAACTAAAATCCCACATACGAAACAAATACAAACATTTTACTTCCTAAAAGTTGAATACCAAATGTCAATTGTCGTTGCTTTTTTGCGTGTTGCTAAAGTCAGGCGCTTTGGTTCGCTTCCTAGAATTAGAAGACCACCTACACTCCTCAGTGTAATATAACTCAATTATCATGAGCTATATATCTCTGGTAGAAAATGTTTATTCTTTAATTTTCAAAGGCTTTCTCTACCCGTATCACAACTTGAATTCGAGTGCGAGGTAATAACTTAAATGACGCGAATACGTACTCCAAAAATAGCTATAGGAACCACCTATGCTCTCTGCACATGTGATAGTGTACTACATTTATAGCAGCACGGACCAACTGATTCTATTTTTTAATGAATAATGGAATTCTATTTTATTGTCCACGTATTATCATGGTTTTGCTAATGAGCAATCATCAGCTGCCAATGATACATTAATAATTCAATTAAATCTTTTATGAGCCTTGCTTTAACAGTACGCAATCTACAACACACATGTTTGAGTGTTAACCAAAAGATAGTTTGAACACTCGATAACCTGAAATTTAATTGCATTCAGCTGCCAATTCAATGGAACTTTTTAACAGTATCTTACATCAAACTGTGCTTTGTTCTTAAAAATGTGAAAAATTTTCTCTGACTTCTACGAATTTTACGTCTCTGCTAACTCACTTCAACAAGTGGCACATGCAGCTGCTATAAAAAAAATCGAGCTTATGTCGAAGCTTTTCAAGGCAGTCGGCACATCAAGTGACTTTAAAGAAAATTCGCCTAACTTTTCGACTATTCAATTTGAATCTTCGTCAATAAATTTTCGGCCACACCGCCACTCACGTGACTCTAAAAAAATCACATGATTTTTCGAAAGTAAAATTTATATCCCAGTCTACTCGTTTATAGGACAGCTGGCACACATTGAGTTACCCTGAAAAAGAATGTACTCGATTTTTTGCGACTAAAATTTGAGTTTCTGTCAAGACATTTTCAGGGCACATCAGAGCGTCCGGCAGGAAGCCGCAAACAAGTCTCTAATTTTGCGACGCTTATGGTCCAAAAATGGTAATTTGTCGCCCATTTTGGGCCTATTTTAGGCGGACTTGGGCCTCACCACAAGCATCAAAGACGCTAGGCCTCCCCGCAAATAATTGAAGAGGCCTTCCTGCTCTCTCGACCGTGAAGTTTGAGCACGAAAACACGACAATGGCGGCGGTTTTTTCAACTAGATCTTTTCACCGACGCTGCTGTTGCCTTGTGCTTTTGTTGCTGCTGTTTTGTGCTTGTGTGGCTGCTGCCTTGTTCTTGTGTTGCTGCTGTCTTGTGCTTGTGTTGCTGCTGCCCTGTGCTTGTGTTGCTGCTGTCTTGTGCTTGTGTTGTTGCGGGTGTTGCGCAGTGATATTTTGTACTGCTATTGCTTGTTAGATGTCGAGGTCAGCTCGTACGGACCAGTTTTATGTCAAGTGCTGAAATTATTGCGCAAGGAAACTTTTCCAGAAGTCGCTCTGTCGTTCTCATTGTCCACGAAGGCGAGAGAAAGTTGAATCAACGCGTTCACTACGTATTTGTTTACATGTCTATCATTAGGTAAATCACTTATTCACGTAAAGGCATCAATTCCCAGCATTTCAATTACTTCACTCTCTCCATTTTAAATAGACTATAACCTACAAGGTAAAATACTATCGAGCTAATGTATTTTTCTTGCTTTTTAGAAAAGATAAAAATGTTGTCGAACAGTAAAGAATGTTTTGCAACTCTGACACTACCAACCGTAGCAACCGTGCATATGTAGTGCACGTGTTAATTGAGTAATTCATGAATATAAAATTGTTGCCATCGAAAAATTATTTTCTGGCAACAGCTATTACACTGAGTTGGCTAGTAAGTAGGAAAACTTCTTGACGTTAAAAGCTCTAGCTCTAAAAAATGCGATTTTGAAATTTAAACACAGGCTTTGTTGTAGATTTAGGAGATATTCAAGTGTGTCTACTTGTTTGGAACTGGAAAATATTTTAATAGCTTCCGGTGTATTTTGAACGACCGATATCTGTATATTATCTAGTATGAAATGAGGTTATTGGTTAAATAATATACTAACCTATTCCTCAGAACAGGCCTTATAAAATGATAATTGTTAAATTTGGAGAGCGCATCTATGTTTATTTTTAATCGCCAATGGTTTTTGTATACAAAAATTAACCTTCGCTATGACTCTCAGTTTAATTCGAGCAAATAATATGTTATTTTCCTTCGACTGTGCCAGTATTATATGCATTTGTGATTGTTTCTTCCCTATGAAGTTAAGGTACTTTAGCCTACGACACGTGCGTTTGGCGAACGAAATGAAAAAACAATAATAAAGAGAATAAACTTCGCACTCACCTCTTACTGAACACATAAGTTTCACTTTACTATCGAACGAATCAACTGCATTGGCCTATCGTAGTAGATTTTTCGAAAATTGTCCACAAAATACTAGGTATGAGGGGTTAAAGATTTGAATTTGAACTCGGCTGATTACAAAGGAATTCCTAAACACAATATGCTGTCAACTTGGTGGTTATATTTTCTTTTCTTTTACGTTACTAGCTGATCTAAACTGTCAGTACTAATAGCACAAACAGTTTAGCTAATCGGATGTTGCTCTACAAAAAGTAGAGATTCTGTTGAGCTCATATGCGCCTGTCAACGAATGTTCACACTTAAGAATCATTGAAACAACATGCTTCCACTTTGATGCTCATACACCTACGAACGAATGCGCAATGTAAAAATATGGAGTAATGTGTAAATTTACCACACATTTTCTGACATTCATATCTACGTGTGCCACGCAAATATACCTGATAACTACAAATATTTATGTTGGCCTACAATCAGTCGCTCATCACGAGGCACTCGGTGTGAGAGAAACTGTAGCCGAATCTAATACATTGCGAAAAATTCATAGATCATGCCCCAATATTTCATGCCTCAATACTTGCACCATTCAGCATTTTGGAGAATTGTCGAACGGAGTTGCAGTGAAATTTGAGCACCAATATTTTGAGCCGTCAATTTTGTAACAGAACTGAACTGCAGCAGGAAATAATAGGAATTGTAATTATAATAGGTATTGTAATTGCAAATTGCAGTCGCACCGCATTACCGTCGCAGTCGAATTGCAGTCCTTGGAACATGGTTTTGATGAGCATTGAACGATGCAAATAAAGATCAATTTTCGTCGCGTTAGAATGTTCCGTGAATAATTTTCTCCGTGTGAAAGAATTCTCGTTCCCACTCGATTTGAAACAGCAAAAAGCGAGAGAACCTCCCTTGTTTGCTGCCCTAACTTGTTGCTGCTATTTTCAAACGTTGCGTTCAGAGGGCGAACTCAATTACTACACGCCACCCATTAGCGATATTGCAGAGGGCTCAGTAAATATTACACAATTTGACAACCACCGTCGCTTATGCCCGAGATCGCAATCTTTTTCTCTCCCAGTGAACCGCGAGCGCTGGGAAGAAGGGGCGACGGTTTAAAATATACACAGAAATTATTCTGCCAAACGGCTGCAGATTTTTGCATTTCGGATGCGAGTTTTTCATTCCATCAGAAAACACCATTAAATAACTTATATAGTGAATATGTATCGCCAATCAATGAAATGCTGCTGACTTCTGTTTTTCACCCTCCCAAATATTTTCAATAAATTCGTGAATAATGAATGAACAGGATCGGTGATTGAAAATGTTGTTAACGTGCTTTGATTATTCTGTCAATTTCTGTTAGCATCAAATTTAAGCAATGAAAGAATAGAGTGACACATTTAAAATGTCCGACGTATGTTAATTATCTTCTCATAATTCCAAAATATCAAAAAGCTATTATTGGAAGTGAACATACATTGAAGGAAAATTTCAATTCTCCCAATTAACTTTTTATGAATCCGGGAGAATAAAAAATATTAAAGAGTAATTATCGAGGCATGTTCTCGTATATCCACGAAATTTTTGTCTCAGAAATTGTACATAGAATATTTTTTTACATGTATCCCCGTCTTCTACATCGAATAAAAATAACTTAACGCTTTATTTCTGGGCAGAAATGATGGCACTGGAGCAACATGCAGCGGACCTTGGAAGCAAGCAACGTTCTCCGAGCCGCGGCAACGTCACAGTTTCGTCAACTACCTCTTCTTCTTCTTCGACCTCCAGCATTTCGAAGCCATCTTCTTCTTTTTCATCGTCTGCTAAAGATGCCACCAATGTCTCCACGTCAGCTTCAAATAAACTTACCAACTCCCCCACCTCAGAAAATTTCAAGACCTGCAACGTTTCTTCCGCTGCAGTTTTTAAGCCCCCAACCAACTCTTCTTCGACTTCTTCTAAGACTTCCAAAAATGCAAACTCTTGTGCAGCTTCAGAACCCACCGCCACGAACCCATCGCTAACATTATCTACTTCTTCAATTTCTGGCACTTTGAAAAGCACCGCAAATGTCGTCCCAAAACCATTACCTCCTCCGCCATCAGGAAGAAGATTTTCTACTAGAACTTCGTTAGACAGACGATCTTCTTCGCCTTGTTCTGTAGGAACTAAGTTGTCCTTTGCAGGTTCACCAACTCTTCATGGAAGAGCTTCAACACCAACTGCAAGCCAACTGTCTCTCGGCAGACAGAAGGCATGGCCCACGAACGTTCATTTAAAAGATAATAAAAAGCCTGAGAATGAAAAAGATGGGAACTTTGAAGAAAGAACTAGAGAGAAAAATAACGCAGCAGATCAGATGGCGATTGGGAGTATGGGAGACAGATCGCTGCAGTCCACTTCAAAAAGTAGTCCTGTTGTAAGAATTTCACCCTCATTGGAATCCACTAGAAAACCTCTGCACACGCCAGAAGTTACAAAATCCAAAAACCACCCTCTGACCTCCATCAAACTTGATCCTCCCCCACGCAAGTCAAAATCTCAAAGTCCGTCCCGAAGTAGAATATCCGGTGGCCATAATCCGTGTTCGAGTTCCCATACTCCAATTCATGTCTCAAAATCGACTCCTCCTAAAAAATGCCAGGACCTGAAAGGCATGTCAATAAAGTCTGCGATGCAAACTACGACTTTATTGAATGGATTTGCGTCCACTCCTCCAACACCGACAGTAACGATAACCCCGACTTCTAGCCCTCCAAAACATCTTTTTGACGACTCCTTCTCTCATTTTGTCCGGGATAATTGCTCTCGAAACGGAACTCCTCACTTGCTCGAAAATACTCGAGAGCAGTCACATAAAGACCCGGTGACAGGCAATCGCCCATCCAGCCCTAACCGGCAGTCCGGAATTGGAGGCTTTGAAGGACTGAAACGGGCTTCTGTAAATGAATCTGAAATTATACCTTCGCTGCCTCCGCCTCCAGCAAAATCTCGAGTCGTTAAACTTTTAGATATTGGCGACAGTTCGGAAGAGAAAACTAATGAGGACCAATCCCTAGATAAAATGATTTTATGTTCGGCCCTACAGCTTCCAGATTTGCCAGATTTGATCTACTCAGGAGCATCTTCATCAGAAGGCACGGATTCTCCTTTTAAATTACCAGCAACTCCGACGGAAGATCCAGACAGTAGATTACATCCCGGAACACCGACCAATTTGATCTTGGTTGATCCTTACGAATTAAGCGATGAGGAGCTCAGGGATTTTGCCATGAAATGGGGATCCCCGCACCACGCTCCGACCTCAAGGTCCATGCTTTTATCCATACCTCCACCCACCTCCCACCGACCTCGCGTCACATCGCTGCCAGCTCCCCAGACAGAAGCTCTGGAAGATGAAGAGCATTACAGGCTCAGGCATTTCTCCATCATTGGCAGAGGGATAGTGAATCGAGGCGACTCTATCAAGACCAGAAGATCAAAATCAAACACGTGCGCTTTGGACTCGCTCACCGTTGTTCCGTGAGTTGCGGTGTCGTGGGTTGTAGTTGTGCTGTTTTGAGGTGACAAGCCTTATATTGTGGCCTGTTATTAATCCAAAGCCTTGTTCAACTTGCAACTAAAACATTTACACGAGTCTCTTATTTGTATTATGAAGGTGTTCAATGGGATTCAAGCATATTTTAAGCATGTGAAACGCGTTCTTGAGTTTTGTCTCCTGGTCTATTACTATTTACTTCACCAGTCACTGGTATTTGATATGCATATAAATTTCACTACTTTGTTGATGCATAATAAAATATAAAGCACTTTTGCTTTCGAATCACAAATGATTGTACAAAGTATTTAAATTCAGGTATGGAATTACTGTAGTTTTTTACATTCATTGTCTTCATCTCAGTATAAATATACGGAGCAAACACGCAAAACGCTTTACATTTTGAGGAGGAATTTATCATTTTGGATGGTATCATTGCATCTTATAGTTTTAGGTCAGATTTTAGTTTTCATCTGCTCACTAAAAATAATAAATACTAAGTGATTCTTGGTATGTGTTCGAATCGCTTGAAGTTGGTCTGTTCAAAAAATAAATTCGTCATTCAGAGAAGCCATGTTATACGCGGACAAGGTATTGCAAGTTCTCCGTCTCACAGACATAAACGTAAAGTATTCACTCTTGGAACGACCTTACTGATAGATTAAGCTTCTGTAGTAGGAAATCTTGGACCCCTCATGGTAAAGAATGCTTTGGGTTGGGAACCAAGCAAGTTCCGGACATGTAAATTGAATGCAGAAGATTTTAATATAAATCGTAAGATCATAAAAAATCGTATGAAAAATGATATTAATCATAAAATCAAATTATAATTAAACTCATGAGATTATAATTAAAAATTATATTACCCCAAAAAGGCAGCCAGCACACACGCCCGCTTGACCAATACCACACACTGTGAATTATTTGTTTAGCAACGAAAATAGCTTTCTTATCGTTTGCTTCGCTGCTCTTCCGCAAACCTAATAAACTCATTTTGTATTTGCATGATTTTTCAATACACTTGAAAAAAAACGTTTTTTCGTCAAAATGCTCCGTAACATGAAAGTTTCAGCCCTGTTATAAACCATAATTGCATGATAAAGTTCTTGAAAATTTAAGAAAGCTTTGCTCAATCGAAGTAAAAGTCCAATGAATGATGCAAGAAAAAATGCGTGTTTTGTCTGGCGATTAAACATTGAAAATAAGGATGCATGACGCTCTCAAATCGCTCAGCTGAGCCTCGTTGGCTTCTCATTAGTGACTTTTTCCTGCAGGAATTAGATCTTGTATTGGCTCTTATTGAAATTTAAAAAGCCAGCACTAAGATACATAGAAACATTTTCATTTTTTTTTTAATCAGTTTCAGAGATGAAATTTGTTTGGGTTCCTTCATTTTGTATTGTAAATATGAAGGGTAGTTTAATCGTAAAAGAGTTTGGCTTCATTTCAATAACGTATCAATTGTTTTACAGAAATGCACTCTCTCACAATCTTTTCAAACTGCTAAAAAATATTCATACAACATATGGAACGATTTCTCTCCTCCAAAAAGTCAAAGCCAAAACTCATCCAAGTCAATTTCGAGTTACAAAAGGTGGCTTGAATTGAATTTCAGTCGATCGTCTTCGCCAGATGATGACGTGCATTCGACTAGGCTAGATCGAATGTGCGCCATGGCGGAAATCTAATTGGATTTCAGTGAACGATAGAAATATTTTGTACGTCGTCAAACAAGGAATTTGATGTTGTTATTGTTTGCAGTTTTTGTGAATATGAAGTTATTGAATCTAACAGGTAAGGGTAGAATGTGATTTATAAAATGAACGAGGGAGAAACCTTCGTCATATATGACTCAAACATGTTTTTCTTGCCCAAGACGTGCTGAGTAAGCTGAACGTATGGTTAGGGCTCCAGTCCAAAATTTAAAACTGGAGCCAGAATCCCAATATATTTTACTTCGGACCCACAATTGGACGTCAAAACAGCCTGCTTGAAAACCAAATATCTCAAGCGTAGAAAAAGAAACTAGGTATATAACCTAACTTGTACTTTTGGGGAATGAAATTATTTTTTAGATTTTCTCACCGAAATTAACGATTTGAGAGCCAGAATTGCATAATCGTGTGTATTTTTCGATGCCATCTTACGAACATTCACCAAAATTGTACTTAGTTTACTCAAATTTTCAGAGGACTTTAGCCACACTATTTACCCCGACCAAGTACGCTCATAATATTCATTATTTTTCAATTTTAAGTTGGTTCATAAATTTAATCCAGCGAAGGTAAATTACACGCCCTGTAACACTTCGTTGTATTGCATTAAATTAGACGTTCGCACGACGCGTTTTGCTGATTTAGATCTGCATTTAACTTCTCATCCTCGGTGCCAATGAACGGTAGCCAATGTATTGCTTTTTAGGCAAGTAGTAACATGTCAATTATTTCTGTTTTATTTTTTATGCTTCATTCTAGGAGTAATTTGCTAGGGATTCTTAACACATCTTATGCTGTAACAAATGTTTCAATTCACAATTTCTCTCTTCCAGCAGGAACGATAAACATCGCTCTAGTAGAACTTTTTCCCTTGTCTTCTTTTCTGATTATACAATTAACAATAAACTAAAAATGAAACCTAAAATTTGTAATAGATATATTTTTACGAATCATAACAAGTTATACTGACGTACATACAACCAATGATACATGACGAAGAAATTTTTGGAGGGTCTTGAGGAGTGAAATTTTTTTATAATATTGAATTTCACAGAGTAATAAATTTTAAAGAACATTGTTGAGCAACAAGTCTTGGGCAGATCGGGATCATGTGGAAAAAAATACCCTCACAAGATTTGAAAAAGAAAATGTTCACATCCTTTGCACCCGAGAACAAGATTTAAGTAAGCTAAACAATTACTTTTCTGAAACTGCTGTGTAAAATCAAACCCACTTCTACGCGTTTCGAACCAGAATAACTGATATAATGAAGATCAAACACATCTTTCAAGCGTAGTGAACTTCAAGAAATCAATAAAGTCTGAAATGCAAGACGAATTCACAACGTATTGAGTTCCACGGAATCCTTGAAATCTGTTGTTCAAGTACAACATTTATTGAGGTATATTGAGCAGCAAGCTCTTGGAATTTCCAATACAGTTACAGCCTTAAACGTATATATGTTAAATTTCGAGGAACCCTGGGAATTTCGCTCGAAATTACTTCTTTGAACAGGACGAGATTCAAGTCAAGTACACAAGCACGGCTTTAAAGTACAACATATCAAACATTAAAAAAAATTTTCAGTAAATTCATACAATAATTGAATAATTCGAGTGATTAATTTAAACATACATAATTGATGGCAAGAATCCTTCAACATGCCCGTCAACATGAGTGTGTCTGCCCATGATTCTCCCTCTCCAGAACACCCTCAACATGATTCTCCCTCTCCAGAACACCCTCAACATGATTCTCCCTCTCCAGAACACCCTCAACATGATTCTCCCTCTCCAGAACACCCTCAACATGATTCTCTCTCCCCAAGGCACCATACACATGATTCCTCCAGAGGTCCCTCAACATGATTCTCCCTCCCCCAGAGCTCTTTCACAATGATTCTTCCTCCCCTAGTGCTCCTTCATAGTGATTCTCTCCTCCCCACTAACACTCTTCCATAATTATTCTACCCCCTCTATTACACAATCAACATGATTCTCCCAGTGCGCCATCAACATTATTCTACCTCCCCCAGAGCTCTTTCAGAATGATTCTGCCTCCGTCAGAACTCTCTCAACTTGATTTACCCTCCCCCAGAACACGGCAACATGATTCTCCCTCCAACATGATTCTCCCTCAACATGATTCTCCCTCAACATGATTCTCCCTCAACATGATTCTCCCTTAACATGATTCTCCCAGTGCACCATCAACATGATTCTCCCCCCCAGGGCTGCCAGTGCGGGGGCCAAGGCGAGCGAGACCCGCACCAGCGCGCTCAGCCCCACAGCCCCGCCCTCCATCACACTCTCCTGCGACGACGTCTCCAAGATGTGAGTACTGCAGCACAGTCCCGCTGAGGTACTTAGCGTGTACTCACGGTTGCCAATTTGTACTCACGGTACTCCATGATGTGAGTACTGCAGGACAGTCTCGCTGAGGTACTTAACGTGTACTCACGGTTGCCAATTTGTACTCACTGTACTCCAAGATGTGAGTACTGCAGTACAGTCTCGCTGAGGTACTTAGCTTGAATGTATGGTACTCCAAAATTCGAGTGAAGCAAAACGGTCTCACAGAGAGACTCAACTTGTACTCATGGTTACGAGTTGATTTGGAAAAATGGTGTAGGTATATTGAGGGATGTTGAGTGCCGCACGAGATATGTTACTTAGAAATGTTTTTTTTTGTCTGTCACACAAAGATACTTGGCTTGTATTCACGGTTACGAACTGATTTATACACAAAAATAGTGTGTGTAAATCGAGAGATGCTGTTTGCAGCACGGGTTCAGAAATGTTTTTTGGTTGTGTGTGTGTTTTCATGTATTGTGTGTGGTGTGTGTGTGCGTTTGTGTGGGTTTGTCTGTCTGTGTGTGCGTTAGAAATGAAACGGACAGAAAATGAAGTAAGTTGTATAGGTACATATGTTTTACAGTGAGGTGTGTTATTTTTACAACACACAAATGAATTAATCGACAAAATATGAAGTGAGCTGTGGTTTGTTGTCGGTTCAAGAGACATATTATCCAAAGATGTAATTTTTTAAGCATGAACGCATTGATTGTCGCGTCAAAAAAATATGGTACATTGTGTTCAGCTGTATCGCTTGTATGAAATATCTTGAGAATTTTCGAATGACGTCTTCTTCATTGCCTTCACCATTTCTTTCAGGAAACGTTTTAAAAATGGCAAATGCGTTCATGAAAAGTTGAATTTACCACAAAAAATCCGACTGTAAATTTTCCTTAAATTAATTTAGATAACAACTAGAAACAAAATAAATTTCAGATAATGAAGTGTCCAGTAGTTAGAAAAATATTATCGAGACATTATAATAAATACACAATATTTACGATAGAGCATGTGCACTTGCACTGTAGTTAGATATGAGTAACTATCCTTTCGTGTACTAAAGTACTCAGTGAGAGCGACAATCATTTTTATATTACAGAAAAAACATGCATTCAGGTCATATGAAATATTAAAATGAGGTAACATTTCTGTCGTTCTAGCGGAGAACATGTTTAAAGTTATACATCTTTAAAAAAATCTTCATCGAATTCCATAAAAATGTACAGTGGGTGCAGGGCAAACATTTTTCTACGAGGTTGAGCAATTAAATTTTTATTCAAAGAAGCATTCAAGTGATAAGACTTGACAACATCAGTGATGAAAATCCAAATGTATAACATTTTTTGGATCCGACTGAGGCAGGAACTAATCCGACTGAGTCAGGAATTAAATATTGCGCACCTCCGTACTTACTGAACATTAACCCAGTCTAACTTTTTAGCCGGAGCATGCGTGTTTTTCGTCGCCCGAGCGATTTAACTGCTTGGGCGGCGAAAAACATGCATGCAGACGGCGAAAAGGTTCGACTGGGAAGTACTTCTCTACGTACTGAATATTACTGACCACTATGCTGACAAAGCATCACGCACTTCACCATGTATGTACGGAATATTAATTTTTCTCTACCTACCGAAAATTACGCGCTTTTGAACTGAATGTCCGTTTCGTTATTGCAAAAGCCGTTAAACTTTTATGATTGTCATTAGTGGTAACAAAAATATTGGCGCAGTAAAACTTTTATGATTGTCATTAGTGGTAACAAAAATATTGGCGCAGTAAAACTTTTATGATTGTCATTAGTGGTAACAGAAATATTGGCGGAGTAAAACTTTTATGATTGTCATTAGTGGTAACAAAAATATTGGCGCAGTAAAACTTTTATGATTGTGATTGGTGCTGACAAAATGTTGTCGAAGATATTTAGCCTTTTACTTTTACCATGACGCCATCAATTTTGGATGATGTTATAAAATGATGTTATTAAATGTGAATGATGTCATAGAATACGGTAGCGGGCTAAAGGCGCTCAAGCCATGAAATGACGATTCTAAAACTTCAAGAATTTAATCAACATTTCTGCTGCACATTCATCCAACAATAATTGTTTTACAAAATCGATGGGAAAACATTGTTGGAAGTCAACGGCTGCGTTAAAGTATTTGCTTTTACTTGCACAACGATGTAGAAAGTTTTTTTTTAAAAAAAGGTAGATCATTTTAAAGATGACGGGATAGAGTACGATTTAGAGATTGAATAATCTTGTGAAGTGTTTCATGCTAAAATTCAGCGTTTTTTCCCCTAATGTTGATTTTTTATCCCTAATTTTATTTAAGATTGAGTCGCAAAACATCCCTGCCCTCGCCATAAGCCC
This sequence comes from Platorchestia sp. MABIK, assembly GCA_014220935.1. Lineage (NCBI taxonomy): Eukaryota > Metazoa > Arthropoda > Malacostraca > Amphipoda > Talitridae > Platorchestia > Platorchestia sp. MABIK. Next base: position 73,295 of record JACJUY010001176.1, on the reverse strand, counting down.
CTCGAACCATAACACTAAATAAGTATATTTCAAATGGATTGAAATCAAGAATAATCTCCTAATACAAAGCCAATTAATTACACATACGCCTTGTTAAAACGGGCATCTCATCTTTTAAAACTGATTCACTTTATCTGTACTTATGGTCTCATGTGAGTTTATCGCGCATTTACTGGGTTTTAGGTGCTCGCAAAATTTTTAAGTAATTTTGTCTCATATTTATCTGATTGTTAATTTTATATACTCTAAAGATATAAGCAGGTTGAATCCACAGTCACTGAACTTTAGTCGCGCCCTTTCATGGTTTAGTTTCAAGTCATGATTCTGTTGATGATTGTTGCTTGAAAATGTTTCAGATTTCATTAAATATTCCGTCAGTGTCCAATTCCACCTGAGGTTCAAGCAATTTCATTTCACATGCCCCAGGTTCAATTTGACATTCCCCAGACCCAGGTAAGGGCGCTACAATTTTATTTAAAACAGACCAACGCATCACCTCTACTTAAGGTTTCGAACAATTTTAGCGACTAATCTCCCAAAATCGAACTATTCTTGAGGTTTATGAAGGGTTATTTAATTTGTTTGACGACCAAACGACCGCCATCATAGCTCTGCAGTGGTAGACATCGAGAAATTTTCACAAAAAACTGATGGTACATGACTCCGCTGAGGTTAACACTGGCTAAAGCTCTACCTAAACGTGAGGTTTCGTGCAACTTTATCTAATACTCCCACAGACGCCAACTGTACTTTTATAAAATGTTAGAAGTGTTTAATACTGGTCAAGGCTCTACCTCTATATGATTTTTCGGGCAATCTCATTTAATATTTATGAACTATTCCCAGGACTTCAACTGTACTTTCATAAAATGTCATCTTTTTGTAAAATGTGATTTAATGCCGGTCAAGGCTCTACCTCTATATGAGGTTTCGTGTAATCTTATCCCATGCTCCACAAACTCCAACTAAACCTGAGGTTTATGAAACACCATTCAAAGCCCAGTAAGGGCGCCACTCGACGCGCTAAGGACCGCGTGTGACAGAATTAAGGAGGCAGTCCTTGAGCGCCGGCAAGGAATCTCTCCGAGTTGAAGAGACCAATTTGGCGCACTTTAATTTGGCGGCGTCTACAGAGCTCGAGCACCCACTCTCCTTTGAAATCAGGCGCGTATTTTTTTGGCAAAAAGACGTTTTATTTAGAAGTCGACTTGCGGAGAATTTTTTATAAAAATTCAAACACTGATGAAAAAAATTTCAGGATTCAGTATCCCCACTTATTTATTTATAAATTATTTAGTGAGCAATAGTTAGACTATGAAAGCATTGTGCATTTCGTAAACTGTCTCTTACTACAGCCATTGCTAAATTTTTTTTAACGGAGTAAATTTCTATGTACGATATTTTTATACTTCGTACTTGACGTAGAAAAAATTTGACGAGGAAATCCTGCGTAAGAAATATAAACAATGCACCGCGTTACACTTTCAATGGTCCTACTTCACTTAGGCTAATCAATGTTTGGAAACAAGTGAAGGAGTTCATTAGTATCCAATCTGCGCTACGTGGCACATGCAGGTCATCGATGTTGGCTTCGGCTTATTTGATTATTTAAAAAAAAACAGTGCAGCGGTCAGGATAAATAAGTACAATCTGAGGTAAAATAACGAAAAATATACTGGTCCTTTTTTTTGCAAAACGTAAAGGCTCAAAAATTGTTCAATTCAAAAATTCAGGCGAATAAAATTGAAATTTGTAAAGCATCCACCCATCGCTCAGTCATTACAATTCAAAGATTTTTAACTCCTGATTTTTGCTTATAAAATAACGTGAAGTCAAACTCCATTTCCATCCATGCTGGCTCCGACTCAGCTAAACGAAGCTCGTTCATATTCTATTCTAGTATCAGGTGTTTATTATAGTGTTTAAATCAGTCCGAGGTCTCATACACTAAAGCTTTAATATCACACTTTTTGAAGGGAAATACTTGATTGTACAATTTAATCAAACAAAATTTTGAAGCTCCTAATGTCTTGAAAACTTTGTCCTTTAAAAATTTGATATATTTCTTGGCCATGGAAGTTAGGCCAAGTTCTTGCCTGCACCTCAGCCAAATAGTTGTTAAGTTCCCAGCTGGAACTCAGCCAAATAGTTGACATGTTAAGTTCCCAACTGGACCTTAGCCAAATAGTTGACATGTTAAGTTCCCAACTGGACCTCAGCCAAATAGTTGACATGTTAAGTTCCCAACTAGACCTCAGCCAAATAGTTGACATGTTAAGTTCCCAACTGGACCTCAGCCAAATAGTTGACATGTTAAGTTCCCAACTGGACCTCAGGCAAATAGTTGAAATGTTAAGTTCCCAATTGGACCTCAGCCAAATAGTTGTCATGTTAAGTTCCCAACTGGACCTCAGCCAAATAGTTGTCATGTTAAGTTCCCAACTGGACCTCAGCCAAATAGTTGTCATGTTAAGTTCCCAACTGGACCTCAGCCAAATAATTAATTCATGTTAAGTTTCCAACTGGACCTCAGCCAAATTGTTGACATGTTAAGTTTCCAACTGGATCTCAGCCAAAAATCATTATGGTGAGTAGGCAGTCATTTCCTAGACGTGGCTCCGTAAAAAAGATGAGATAATTGTGGCAAAAGAAATGTAAGAGAAGCACTCGCTTCGACGCTAACTTCAGCTTTAACAAACGAAAATCTTCGTTAATATTCACGAAGTTACATCATTCGCTTATGATAATAAAGAAAGAAACGATCGACTCAAAGTCCTCAAAATAAATTGGTCGGTTGACAATAGCGAGTAGTTCGATTCAGACGATAGAAAAGCTAATCATGTTTCAACTTTTAGAAACAAAAATGCAATCTCAGGGTTCAGAATTTAATTCAGAAATGATTCACGAATTTACCATAATATTCACGCTACTAAATATTCTTTAAAACATTAGAAAGCACAAGAAAAAATCTCTCATATCCACAAAAGACTTTCAAGCTCAAGCTGGTGGCGTTAAAAAGCCAAAACTTCTCCAGCTCGCCAGACTAAAGTACTCGATAGAATAAAATATATTTCATTGAGAGACTTAAATGTAGCGATTCTTTGAAGCAGCGCAATCAACATCGCAATTAGGGGAGCGCTTCGTTAGCTCTGTAGTTAAAGGGAATTTAAAATGCAACGAACTGTGCTAACGAGAGGAGAGAGGTACTTGGGCTTTTTCTGTGCCGACATAGCGTTCATGTATTGGCGGGAATCTGACGGGTGTGCACGTGAAGTGCGGAGTGTGTACTCTACGTGAGTATTTGGCGCACAGAGTGTACTGGGTGTGTGCTCTACGTGAGTATTTGGTGTACAGGGTGTACTGGGTGTATACTTTACATATTTGGTGTACATGGTGTATACTTTACGTGAGTATTTGGTGTACAGGGTGTACTGGGTGTGTATGCTAAATGGGCACATTGTGCGTTACTTGTGTAGACGGAGGGAACATGTGTGTGTGTGTGTGCGTGTGCAAACACGCTTTTGAAAAATAAGAATTATGCTGAATTTAAAATTAAGCATGTTAGTATGCGAAAGAGGCGTCAACTCAAATGAAGCATCAATTGATGACTCTCTTAAGCATTCATTTGCCTGATTTTAAATTCAAGTTTCTTTTTTATAATGAATTTAAAATAAGTTCTTCTTCAATTTTAAAGATTTGATTCCTGCTGGCATCCGAAGCTCTTTGGAGATTGAGTATAGTTGTGCACATTGTGCATCATCATATATATATTCCGATTCACACCAGAGCTACTGAGCAAGCCTGGAGAAGTTGCCTCACGTGTAACTTTTTTAACAAATCGTATATCCTTTTCGGTGTTCTCACACGGTCAAACGTGCTATGTTTACTCTTTTAAAACCTCAAAAATTTGTGATATTGTTTTTGATAACTCATATCTTAGAATATTAGGGTCCTTTAATGTCTCCGAATTAAAGCCTGTATCAAACGGTCCATTTAATGCTCATCGATTGCATATTATCAGTTTGCCATTATTTCTTGAATGATGGGCTGGACAAATGACTTGTTTGTTTTTCTTATTCACTGTGCTGTTTTTTACTCATGCTTTAGAATTTGTGTCGTAATAGATAGTTACAAGGTACACTGCATCTGTCAGCTTGTATACGAGTGTTTTTTCTTCATATTTACTGATAATTAGTGATGTCTGGAAACGTTTATTTTAGAGTTAGACTCTGAGGTTTCTTATCGTGCAATATGATTAGTGGAATTACCCTGTGCTTCTATGGATCATTTGAATCTATTAAAAGTTGTTAAACTTGTTTTCTTTTGAATGATTATTTAATAGAATCTCTAATAATTATTAAATATAATTGCGCACAGCTCTGCCATCCTACACTATCGCTTAAGGGCTGCTGAAGTAAACACTCAGCTGCTGAACAAACAATGATCAATTTTGTTTTTGAACTTTTTTCAGCTGATTGAACTTTTCACTGCAGCAGTACCTATTGCTTCGCCGTTGATTCTGCTTTATTAACACCCTTTTTTCCTCTATATACTTATATATATATATTTACTATCAAATGTCATATTCTCAGATAAAATCACTGCCGTATTTACGTAAATGTGATTTTACAAAAATCTTTCAATATTAAAATTATGCGAATGCCTTAGATATTCACATCATCATGCTTGTGTATCCAATCAGCCTTGCGGCAACGTATAATTGACTGTGAATGGAAACTGAGTAGGGTTAATAAATACCTCCCTTTGACCGATTCTGTCTCCAGCTTCATTTACGGACATTTCAAAAGCTGGCGTTATTGGGGGTAATTATCTTTTTTTCTATGCTGAATCTTTTTGCCTGTGACAAATTTTCTTGCCTGTTACAAGGATTCTTGCCTGCGACAAATTTTCTGCCTTTGACCGAATTTTTCGCCTGTGTGGAAATTCCTAGCTTGCGACAATTTTTTTTCCTACGATAAATAGTTTTGCATAAGACAAAATTTCTAGCCTGTGACAAAGTTTCGGACTTGCGACAATTTTTTTAACCTATAACAAAGCTTTTTGCCTGTGACGAATTATGTCTTGTGATTCTACGTCGGGGCCAATAGCGTTGCACAATGCTGCAAGTGCTCTACCCGTTCTCCAGAACGGGTAGAGTTTTAGCTAAGCCATCTTTTTCAGCCATTAGGGGTCACGCAGAGCAGTGTAGTGTAATAGTGAGCAAATCTGATTTTTCAATTTTAAGTTTCTATGCCAATGAAAACGACCTACATGTACTAAAATCTCTTCACATTAAACAATTGAAACCAGCTTTAAATTCAATCTTGTCATCATTCCAGTTAGAAATGACCTAATTTTCAAAAAATGATTGCAGCATAATCTCTCCATTCCTTTTCTTTGTACTATTTTAAGTCGTATTCTTTTTTGTCTTTCAGCCATGTCGAATTTTCTGCATTTCAATTAGCTTTTACAGGTGTTGATAATGGCTTGAGCTGGAGGCTGAAACGAACATTTATTAAAATGGTTTATAAATAAGCATTTTTTACCGTCATTTTTATTTTAAAACTGGCAAGAGTGTTCCAACCTCATTTAATAATGGGAAATTAAATGAAGATTTCAAATGAATAAACATCAGAGCTCAGCATATTTCACTATCAGGTTACATTTTGACAGCAGCACTTCTCTTCGTCCACATAACTACAATTCATTTTGAACATTTCTATAAAATAAATTACATGAAATGCTTTAACACTAGTTTACCAATACTATGTTGTGTTAGATGTGCGTCAAAAATTAATTGCCTCAACATTTTCTGCTTTAATAAGAGTTCCACGGCCGTGAGAGCTCATTTTATTGCATGGATCAGCGTACACGACCCGTCAAAAATGACGGCATTCAATTTTGGTCGAAAGAGTACATAAATTATTCAATTTTCTCAGTTATTGCATAAAGCAATATCCTGAAAATTCATTCTGATACGAATAGCAAATTGATATATTCATTATAATACTACTTGGTTGTTTCAATAATATATGCGTATTTATACTCGTGAAGAAGTGAAGTCTCGGTCAAAAATGTATTATTTGATCAGGCCCATTACATGAACAGTAAACTTCATAGGAACCCATGAGGCCATAACGCTCATGATTTCCCTATTTAATATGGAAAATATGTTATAGAGACATAGGTTCAATTTAACTTAGAAATTAATTAACAAACTAAAATCATGCTCATGGTTTCCCTATTTAATACTGAAAGCATGCCATAGAGACATAGGTAGAAATAAACATAGATGAATTAACAAACTAAGGTTTTCATTTCATAGCAACATAGCGAGGCTCCTGAATAAGAACGTCGCAAATTTTAGCTTCTCGATTTGTTATACCATTTATATTGACGCTTTGTTCTGTTGAGTTACAACAGAAGTTGAGCAAAATTTAATTTCTGATATAATTAACAAATATTCTACAGGATCGTGGATCACTTTAAATAACATCGCCTGATTCAAAAACGTTGGAAGGAAACTTCCCAATCCAAATAAAAAATGCAAGAACAAAGAAACAACTTAAAGACGCTATCATTTTCAATTCACAGTTTTCATTCCCCGTGAAAATTATTTATAATGAACAGAGCAAAAAGTCTTAGGTGATGTAACATGAATGATGAAATGGTTTGCCTTGTGCGTACATACACCACCCCGTGAGGACTGAAAGTATGTTATGAGGCAATTTATCATATCATGCAGGCGTCACTATCTATCTAATTGGTTCTACAAACGCGGACATAAGCAAATATTTCAATGCAAATAAATTGCTGTATCAAAACATAATTTTGAAGTCAATTTGTAGTTCTTGGGTATACATATCACATTGCGCGGCTATACATTATTACGGCAACCAAGATCAAAATTCATAAGGAATATATGTACAGTATACAGTATATATTTATTAGACATTTTGACTCAGTAATTACTGAATTTGAAATACCTGTGTAGTGGAGGAAATGCCACGCCAACAATCTACCAACCAACTACGTAGTGATGCATGTTACCCACAAACGGTGTTTCAATACTACATATATAAGAAAACTCTAGGTGTCTTCTTAAATTTGTAAAGAATTTTTTGTATTCTATTTGTGTGCCATTTCTCCTATGTAATTATAATGGGAATCTCTTTGAACACTTTAAATTGGTTGGTCGTTTCGCTTTCGCACTCTTAAAGTATGCTTAATGACCGTATCTGGGATACGAGTTTTGCCAGTGCATGAGCACAAGAACATTTTAATTGCGGGTACTATTTATTCGGATGGATATATTTGTTTTTCATCCGCATCTACATAGAAGATTTATCTAAAGAAAATATCGAATCCCGTCATTCTCGACGGATCGTGTGCACTGCATGGTTTAGGAATAATATCCCTAGTGTATACGTTCACGGGTTCGAAGTAGTTGAATCATGTTTTTGTAATACGAAGCTAATGTTGCAGTATTTGGGATTTATGAGAGAATTTCAGAAAAAAGTTGCTCATACATGCTCAGAATTATGGTTGTAACGTATGCACATCCAACAATAGCTAGGAATCAATTTTCAGTTGCAGAAATGTACCGTACATTCGCTGGGACAAGAAATTTCAACATACAAATTTTAAATTCTGTAGAATCCTTCCCTCGCCACATAGGCAGGAAACCAAGCTTAAGCCCCTCTCTGAACACATCCGATAGTTTATGTATAAGCATGAAATCCTGAAGGTACATTCGACCAATTGCCGCTTGAGTGAAGAGCAATATCACTCTGTCTCTCGCAATGGACCAAATTCTATTAACTGCTGTTTGGCTTTCTGACAATCTGCGACTCAACGTACAGATTTGGGAGCAGCTTCCAGTGGCAGGTGCGCGCTGAAATAGGGAGGGCCGACGGCCGTGGGCTTATTTCTATTTAGAATTTCCGGCGGCGAAATTATTCAGCTATTCTCAAGTCAATTAAAACGTCGATGGGCCTTAGAGACGTTCGCCTGCAGAATGCAATGTTGTGGAGTGGGTCATGTAAACACGAGTACTTGTTTACTTCACGCATGTGCTGTCGGAAGTTTATCAAGATATGGTCACTCTCATTGTTTGACTTGTTTATCGATTTTTGTTGACTCTCATTGTTTGACATTTGTATCGATATTTATTGACTCTCAGCGTTTGAACTAGTGTTTTGAATTAATGGAATTTAAATGGACTAGTGTTCGATATTTTCCATGAATAAATCTTCCAGATGTGGATGACAAACAAATTTATCCATACTAATCGTACCCGAGATAAAAATATTCTTGTACTTGTGCACTGGTGAAACTCGTATCACAGATAAGGTCATTAGGCATCCTTATGAGCGTGGCAGAGAGACGGAAGAAGCGGACACCGAACAAATATATATATAAATAAATGAACACACCAAGGGTATTACTAGGTAAGAGAGTGAATTTTTCAAATTTGCAACTGCTCTTAAAAACTGCATAGCTGCGCTTTTCGCGTACCGCATGTCGCCATGTAACTGAGATATTACAAGTACCTCCCATTTATTTTGATGTTTGGGAGGGACAGGCAAAACCCTTTCTTGTTCAATATTGATTTCAAAGTCCTTTCAACTACTCACGCCCACACTTTACGACACCTGAGCACAGTTCTTTCAAGCTCCGGATATTCTCCAGCTTTTTCAAAGCTCTAGATGGTCTCTTGCTATCTCGCAGCTCTGGAGATTCTCTTATCATTTCACATCACCATTCATTCTTGCGCTATTTCATATCACCGGATATTCTCATGCCATTTCACGTCTCCGGATATTCTCATGCCATTTCACGTCTCCGGATATTCTCTTGCCCTTTAACAGCTCAAGATATTCTCTAGCCATTTACATCTCCGGATATTCTCTCGCCATTTCACATCACCTGATGTGCTCTTACCATTTCACAACTCCAGATATTCTCTTACCATTTCACAACTCCAGATATTCTCTTACCATTTCAACTCTCTCTACATTCCCATGCCATTTCACGGCCCCGGAGACGGTGAACACGAGCCACCCCGGATATTCAGCAGCAAAGCGATGAGGCCATGCCCCCAAATTGAGACATGTACGGCTGAGGTGACGGTGTCTCAATCATTTTGCACATTAAACTCGAACGTAACGGCGGCTGCTGGTGCTTAAAGCGAAGACTGGTACTACCTCTTGCGGGGCTGTGTGACCTTATGAATGTCCTGAAAAGTGGACTTGAGTGTGTTCTAAATTCTAGAGCATCCAGTGAAGGGGTGAAATAAATTCTAGAGCATCCAGTGAAGTGGGTTTGTGTGTGGAAAAAATTCTAGAGAGGCCAGTGAAGTGGGTATGTGAGTGAAATAAATTCTAGAGTGACCAGTGAAGTGGACTCGAGTGTATTCTAAATTCTAGAGCATCCAGTGAAGGGGTAAAATAAATTCTAGAGCATCCAGTGAAGTGGGTATGAGTGTGTAATAAATTCTAGAGTTGCCAATGAAATGGGCTCGAGTGTGTGTTGATTTCTAGAGTGTCCAGTGAAGTAGACTCGAGTGTGTGTTGAATTCTAGAGTATCAATGAAATTGGAACTAGTGTGTACTAAATTCTAAAGCATCTAGTGAAGTGAGAACATGTTTCTAATAAATTCTAGAATATTCAGTGAAGTGGGAACGAGCGTGCGTTAAATTTTAGAGCAATCAATGAAATGGATATGAGTGTGTATTGTGTTCTAGAATTTCCAGTGAAGTGAGAACGAAAGTTTATCAAATTCTGGGGTATCCAGGGCTGTGGATATGAGAGTGTATTGAATTATTGAGTATTCAGTGGAGTGGTCATGAGTATGTATTAAGTTAAAACTTAAACCCGTGATTTAAAGGCATAGAGTCATGGCCCGTAAGTTGAAAATTGCTGAAAGAAACAATGTACACAAATTGCAAGCAAATGACTGAATAACCATTTGAGCTTGAATGTAAATTACTATTTGTTAAAATTTCAGATAGCAGGGGAAGTTTTATAAGAATATTTATTAGTTCGGCTTGAGTTTTATGCTGAGCTCTGAAATTCGTAAGTTTCTAATCGCCAAATCTGATCGCTACAAATGTATCAATGAACTGCATGGTAAAATTTCCACGATAAAAGTAGTTTCCCCATCGAGTACTGCAAAATTGGCATTGCGATTTCCGTAAAATGATCAGCGAATTATTTGCAGTGAAAAAAGTTTCTTGCATACAAAATTGATTTTAAAATTAACATGAAAAAAAGAGAATTAAATTTAGTAATACGTTTCTTGCATGTGGAGAATGCAGGTAAGTCGGGGATGCAAGCAACAGGACTCACTTTGCATTTGTGTTACTGGAGACCTTAGAGTTTCCCCACACACTCATGACCACTTAACTTCATCCTCTAAAATTTTAGTCATTTTAGGTCTAAATTATGAACCCAGACCTTGTAGATTTTGAGCTCTTTTATTTTAATAGTTCTAATCCGAGAGTTCTCTTACCGCACAGAAATCCAATAAATTTAAGACCGTAGTCCCATCAATTTCATTCCAATAGCTCTCCTACAAATTTTTCAAACTGAGAATATGATGCGTAGATATGTTTGACCCTCAGAAATCTAGTAAATTTAGGACCGTCAAGCCAGCCAGCATCATCAGTTTTTGCTCAACAAGTCCCAGGTACATTTGATCATTTCTAAAACTGAAGAAAATTTTAATATTCTACATTATTTTAATAGTGTAGCGTTAGTGCTGCAAGGGTTTTTTTCCTGCTCACGAGCAGAAGGCTTCTTTATAAAGGGCATTCATTTTGTTAAAAAATTCACTTAATTCACTCTCGGGATTTCATGTAAGATTTATTATCAAAATACAATAGCAAGCAATCAGTGGATGAGCATTTGATTAGAACTTCCAATATTTTAAAACATTTATAACTATCATGAACGACAGGCGATAGTGAAAGAAACATGTTTATGTAGTGAACAATATTTAAGCTCCGAATGAAAAAAAATACACTCACGTTATTTTCATTTCAAATTTGTTTCGCATTAGTTAGAAATCATGAAAGGAATCTACATTTCAATTTGTAACTTTCATTTCCATCAATATTTTCAAATAAATAAACATCAGAGCACTACCTTTGAAGCTTTCCGTCTAATTAGGTATATTTTGCCGGCCATTTGACGTTTATAAGGAGTTAAAGTACTATTGTTTTCCAGTTCATACTGATGATTCCAATTGGAAAGCGTCGTAAAGGATGTAATCACCTGAATAAAACTGTGTTTTCTATCTTTTTTTTCTCGGACCTATCTCCTAAAGTATTTTTGTTCCAATGAAAATAACATGTGACAATATACTGTATATCATACAATACCTGCACAATAAAGCTTCAATAATTCCCTTCATTTTTTACTTCTGAGTGTTAGCGATAGTAACAAAGGTTTCCTAGCGATTCACTAGCTCAAACTAAATTGCATCGAAGGTTTTTAAATGTGCGATAAGAGTAAAAGATTCCCAATGAAGCCATTAAATATATCGAAAATAAATCAACTCATTCTCACAGCAGCTTGTGAAACTTCTTTCCAGAAACATTTTTCAAACCACTTGAAATGGTGTCCATGGATTCAAAATATGAGCGATGAAAAACACTTCACACGCGGCCGCTCTCGCCTTATGTTAGCTACACAAAAATTTTCTAATTATTTTCTCAGACGACGAAATCCAGGAAGAGGTATACGACCATTGATAGGTTATCTTGAACAATGGAAACAGACGCGGCTAGGAGACTTCTTCAGTGAGCTATAATTGTCTCTTTCAGAGTGGAAGACCTTCTCTACTATGCACAAACCGGCTTGCCCGACTGGCAGTCGCGTCTTCAAAGGTTACTTCTTTAGAAACAACGGTCTGGGAATAGGGAATTTTTCCGGCTCTATCTTTTTGAAAATCTCTTTGTCTTGAAGCCAAACGTGACTATGGGCTTTATTTAGCTCTCTATTTGCAGGAATTAGGTCGGGCTCTGCGCGGAACTCGAGTCTGCTGCAGCTTGTATGATAAAAATGAAATGGAGAAATCTTTCCCATCGGTATTCATTTGTGTCAATGATGATGTGAATGTAAATTCAAAAAAGATTAAATCAAGCAATAAGTATACATCAAGCTTTCACACTCTAGCAATTGTGATGCAAAACTGAACCTTGACAATTTTAATTTTACCAATAATTCACAGCAAAAATTTCACTAAACTAGTTCAGATATTTAACTCCTTAACGATATTCCGTATATTTTTGTTTTCATGTAGTTGACCTTGTCACATTACGAGTTGATTAATCAATGCTCTATGAATTTGATTTCCTCGATACGTTGAATGAATTTCATCACAAAAAATTAACATTTTTTACCTACACGTCAATGAAACATTGCAATATATTTCAACTTTTCAAACTTTAAAGAATGTATCAGCTGCAAGTAAGAATAACAGCCCTCAGTCACGTCAAAAAAGTTTTCATTTGTCATTAGATTTATTTGACTTGTAAAGAAGCGCGATGTTATTCTCGGTCCGAAGTGCGCCGTAATGCTGCACTACGGCACCACACCGTAATGCTGCACTACAGCTCCACACCGTAATGCTGCACTACAGCACCACACCGTAATGCTGCACTACAGCTCCACACCGTAATGCTGCACTACAGCACCACACCGTAATGCTGCACTACAGCACCACACCGTAATGCTGTACTATAGCACCACACCGTAATGCTGTACTACAGCACCACACCGTAATGCACAGCAGCACACCGTAATGCACAGCAGCACACCGTAATGCACAGCAGCACACCGTAATGCACAGCAGCACACCGTAATGCTGCACTACAGCAGCACACCGTAATGCTGCACTACAGCAGCACACCGTAATGCACAGCAGCACACCGTAATGCTGCACTACAGCAGCACACCGTAATGCACAGCAGCACACCGTAATGCTGCACTACAGCATCACACCGTAATGCTGCACTACAGCAGCACACCGTAATGCTGCACTACAGCAGCACACCGTAATGAGATTATCAGGAAATCGATGCTAAGTGCACCGTCCAATAGAGAAGCAGGGACCTGACAACTTTATTTTTTTTCAAAGAAGAAATGGGACAAGTTTATAATGATGGACAATAAAGAAGCTACAAATATCCTACCATAGACGTCAGAATACTAAACATAAAATGGTCGTTTAATTTGAATCTGCTGTATTTAGCAAGTTTTTCAGAGCTCAAACCCGGTGTTGCATGCGGTGAAGGGAAATGTTAGTTAGAAAGCGTAGAGATATGCGGCACCAAATACAGGACCAACACAAAACGAATACATAGTTAACAAAGTCTCAATACTGACCCAATATAAAATCCTAACAGAACCAAAACATAACCAATACAGGAATAAGCAGGACTCATACAGAATCAATACAGAAAGAATACCAACTCAACACAGAATTTAGACAAAACCAATACAGGACCAATTCAGAACTAAAACCGAGCCAATACATTACCAAAATAGAATCAATACAGAACCAATACAGAACCAAAACAGACCCAATACAGAACCAATACAGAACCAATATAGAATCAATACAAGACCAATACAGAACCAATACAGAACCAATACAGAACCAATACAAAATCAATACAAAACCAATCTAGAACCAATACAGAACCAATCCAAAAGCAATACAGAAACAATCCAGAACCAATACAGAACCAATACAGAACCAATACAAAAGCAATACAGAACCAATCCAGAACCAATACAGAACCAATACAAAAGCCATACAGAACCAATCCAGAACCAATACAGAACCAATACAGAACCAACACAGAACGAATTCAGTAATGAGAACTCTCCTGATGAAACCAGAAGCGAGAAGGCCAATCCAATTTGGAGAAAATTCCTACTATTTCGCCAATAACTGAACGTGAACTCGAAGGCGGGCGAAATTCGGAGTACAACTCAGGTAGCCTGGTCAAGTGGCCGACGTAATGAAGATTTTACTTCTCACTTCTAAAATTCGCCCTATACAAGCGAATAAAAAACGTAAAAATGTGTTCGTTTGTCAACACGTTTCTTGCGATTTGACAAATCGATGGGTCGTTTGAAAAATTGTGACAATTTGTTAGTTAAAAGTAATGGTATTTAATGGGCCCAGTTGGTGTTTGGTGTTTATATAATTGTGAAAAACTTTTGACTTTAGATTCAAGTTGAATATTGTGCTTCAGTTCGAAAATTTTAACAATCTTTTAAAATTCAAGGTATTCAATGGACCCAGTTAATGTTTGGCATTTATGAAAATGCGAATAACTTCTGACTTTAAATATGAGTTGAATATTAACCTTCAGTTTAACCCATCGCAGTGAACGTGTTAGACAAATCCTTCAGATGGTATATAACAAAACTCGTTTTTAATACCGTGCATGAGCATTGTAAGACCTCTCTGTTGCTTTCGTAGTCAAAACACAGCAAATTAAGCTTTAATAAGGCATCAACTTACTGTTTCCCGCGTCATGAAGCTCACTAAATGAACGCAAATGATTAAGTCTAACAACGCAGTGGCTCGGTTTATCGGCGGCAGAGTCATGACTGCGACAGCAAAATGTGAACGCTAATAGTAGCCTTTCCGTAGTGATTTACTGTCCAATTGTTCTTAAATTGCCGAAGAAATGAACGACTATTAGCGGCAGTCGTCCATTGCTGGGAACATATGAGGTCCATTCCAAAGGCTGACCCAACGGGCTAAGTGTTTTCTGGGTGGTTGTACTTCTAACTAACTCTACGGAAAATGCTACGAAGATTTAACTTACTTCTCTCGTTGCTGTGGGTATTTTATACACACAGTTAGCGACAAAATTATTCATACACTCCTCGTCTTTCAAAGCTTTCTAGAATTACTCAAAAACTATTGTTGCCACAGGCATTGTATTTTCACAGGGTGTAAAGCACATATTAGAGACAATAATACGAAGCTTCCAGGACAAAATATTGGACTTGAAAGATTTAACAAGCTGAACTTCAGAAACACGATAAGCCAAAATTATACATACAGTGAGTAGTATTACACTTTATTGAGGTGAATCTAATATTTGAGTACAATTTTAATAATCAATAGCGTGACCTTTCATCTGCATAACATTTGAAAGCCTTTTATCATAGTTTTCGACAAACTTTTCCGTAGTTTCAGATGAAATTTTGTTCCATTCTTCAATGGCGATGAGTTTCAATTCCTGAAGATTCATTGGAGCTCTTTTTTTGATCTCGACTTTTAATTCCTGCTACAAATTTTCAATGGGATTGAGATCAGGACCCATCGAACATCGGGCAGCACATTTATCTTATTTTTTTGACACCAGCTAGTTGTAGACTTGGCCGTGTGCTTTGGGTCATTGTCTTGTTGAAATACTCACTGCCATCCAAGTCTCTAACTATTAGCTGATACTTTTAGGTTCACGTCCATAATAGAAATAGAGTCATCAGAGTTCATCTTTCCTTCAATTGCAACCAATTTTCCAGTACGTGATGCAGGAAAACAACCCCAAAACATCAGTGATCCACCTCCTTGTTTAACCGTTGGTACAGTGTTCTTCGGCAGGAAAGCTTCACCATTCTTACGCCAAATTTTCTTCAAGCCATTGTGCCCAAAAAGCTCGATTTTGGTATTGTCACTCCATAATACTCTTTCCCAAAAGCCTCTGTCCTTATCAAAGTGTGACTTTGCAAAGTTCAAGCGAGCAGCAACGTGACATGGATTGTGGAGTGGAGTCCTTCGAGGTTGGCGTCCGTGTAAATCGGTTGCAATTGATGGAAAAATGAACTATGATGACTATATTCCTATTTTTATTGTCACTTATATGTGCTTCGCAACCTGTAAGAATCATAGGCCTGTGGCAACAAAAGTTTTTGAGTTATTCTAAAAATTTTTTGGGACGAGGGGTGCACGGATAATTTCGTCGCCAACTGTATCTAGAAGTGAGCAGTGACGGTGGCCATGTGTATGATCATGATGTGAAATTTTAAAGACAAAGAAAATATTGGGAGATGTAAGTGATCTTTCAAACATTTAAGGTTATTGGGCTCCGTAAAAGGCAAACGGATATCTTTCCCTTCACTGTGAGAATCGTGGATCAGATATTTTCACTGAACGTTTTTTTCAAATCTCTGCCAAATATGTTCAAAACGACTCAAAATCCATATTAATTTTTCCCTGATTATTTATGGACGAGGCTATAAAACATATGGAGATTTTTCCTCCTTGTTAATCTATGTTCATTTGAAATGTGTGATCTACAATGCTCACGAAGATTCTAAAAAAAAATTTCATGACTCACGTGTCAATTCACATGCCAATAATGAAAAACCAGTACAGACCTAACACAAGCCCAATGTTGACCTAATGTAGAATCAATACAGACTCAACACAAACTAATATTTAACTTTGAATAAATATAAACCAGCAAATCATCACAGCTCTCATCAAAGTGCGCTGGGATTAATCATAAGCGAATTTAACCTGGCAAAATTGATTTACCGTAAATAACGCTACGAAACCCATTGAACAAACCACATTTTTAGCGGAGCAGATATATCATCAGAACAATAAAAGAAATAAGACGTTGATTGAAGTTCAAATATCTTTTTTTACAGCGTGGACTGAATCATCCATTTCGCTTTCTTCGCAAATAATGAGCGAACCAAGCGTACATTTTACAGCATTTAGCATGACTTTGAGTGTACATTATGAGGCATTTAGCACACTTTGAGTTTACATTATGGGGCATTTAGCATGACTTTGAGTGTACATTACCAGGCATTTAGCATGACTTTGAGTGTACATTACGAGGCATTTAGCATGACTTTGAGCGTACATTACGAGGCATTTAGCATGACTTTGAGTGTACATTACGAGGCATTTAGCATGACTTTGAGTGTACATTACGAGGCATTTAGCATGACTTTGAGTGTACATTACGAGGCATTTAGCATGACTTTGAGTGTACTTTATGAAGCATTTAGCACAACTTTGAGTGTACATTATGAGGCATTTAGCATGACTTTGAGCGTACATTTTGGGGCATTTAGCATAACTTTAAGTGTACATTATGAGGCATTTAGCATGACTTTGAGCGTACATTATGGGGCATTTAGCATGACTTTGAGCGTACATTATGGGGCATTTAGCAAAACTTTAAGTGTACATTATGAGGCATTTAGCATGACTTTGAGTGTACATTATGGGGCATTTAGCATAACTTTAAGTGTACATTATGAGGCATTTAGCATGACTTTGAGCGTACATTATGGGGCATTTAGCATGACTTTGAGCCCATTTTGAATGTCATTTAAATACTTATTGTTTTAAAGCGGGAATTATTCCGTCATTCCAATGCATGCAACTCATTCTGATTCAATACATTTTTTCATTCAAACATCAGCCAGTATCTTTATTTGGTAACAAAAACAATTTTTTAATTTTTTTATCCATCTTCTTTCCATTATTTTTATTTATTTTCCCTAACATCACTTCTCAAGTAACCCAAGTTGAAGACATTTTTCCTTTGTAATTTTTGGCTTCACTCTACGTTCCAAAGTTTCCACAACGTAGATTTTTTCAACATGGTGCGTCGTCACTTTTGATTTCTCTAAAAATGTCATGTTAATTAATTTTAAACTCAATTCTAAGCTGACTTCCTCAACGCGATTCTTGATTCATTCTATAATTTTACTACATCTAAGTAATATAAATCATCTAAATTTCATGCGATGCTTTAAACATTTCAGCGCGCTTTCCCGAGAAATTTTCTCACTTAATTTTTCAAACCAAACGCAAAATAAGACTAACCATTTTTATCAATAATCGTAGTACGAAAAGATCTTGTTTTATTTTGTTCCTTCAACTATCTGTATGAGCAACACAAATGCAGTGTAATTTTTATGTTGCTGGGTACAAACATTTGTGTCACTTCCACCCAAGTAATTCAAACTACTTTTAACGCTCTTTTTCCATGTGATCTTTCCATATGTGAGATTGGTGCTTCTGCTGTCACCATATAACAGTATGTCCCACAAAAACAGTATGTTCCCGTATCAGTAATACCATCATATGAATGCCATAAGCATTTAATTTCAAGCAAAATTTTGATGGTATTACTGATCTGGGTATTCATATGATGATACTACTGATACAGGTATTCTTTTGATGGTATTACTGATACGGGTATTCTTATGATGGTAGTACTGAAACGGGTATTCTTATGTGGTATTACTGGTACGAGTATTCTTATGATGGTAGTACTGATACGGCTATAAATACTCGGTTCGGGTTTTTTGTGGTACACACTGTATACCTGCTGTTTTGTGTGAACGATTATGTTGATGTTATATTCTTGAGACAATTTCCATGCAGCTTTCCACGTGCCATTTATTTGCTGTTTTCTCGACATGGTGGGTGAGATGGGTCGTGTTCTGTGTGTAGAGTTGCATTTTGCAGCCCAAAGGAACCACTCCTTGAATTCTGATGGTCTGTACCTAAACTTTAGGCTTTTTTCATGACTATTCACACACGAACAAATAGAGTGAGAGAAAATATTAAAGTTCTCGTTCTTACTTACGATCAAAAACGTTTTAAAGCTCTAGTTATTATGGGAATTAATTTTACCTACTATGTAAATAACAATATACTGAAATCGCTTTCCTTCTCAAAGCAAAAATAATTTCAATCACTGTAGCCTTGTTATTGATAACAAATAACAGATGCTTCACTTGAGCCCCTAGAAAATGTATTTTCAGGGTCTCAGTAATTCGCGTTTCAAAATGATTATTAACCGATGCTTAAGCCCCTGGAAAAATGCAGTGTAATCATCACCCAGAGACAAGCCTTCGCCTCTACATAAATTGCTGGGAGGCGTTCATTAATAAACGCGAGTATCCCCATTCTTCACTCGTTCCCGACGACCAGTTCTGGCGGGCGAAAATAAGAGCATCGCAGCACCCTAACTGGACACTAATCTGCCTCCGCACCTCAAAATCGATAGCCGAGTCCGTAATCGCAAAATGATCCATCACCAGCACCCAATGGGAGGGCAAATTGGGCCGCGCTGCTGAACTTATTTACCTCAAGATGATCAATTGTGCAGCCCAAATACGACGAGGCAAGTAACGCGCGGTCGAGAACACGCATTTTCTCGAGGCATTGTGAACTTTGACAAATGAGGCTTGGCGGACTGTGGCTCTGCTGCTGCTGCGAGTTGAGCAACGGCTGATGAATGACGAGAGACGCCCGTATTACCTTGCAGAAATACAATCATTCTCTGCCACAGCTGCAGTATTCTCTTAAAGGTGCAGTAATCTCCTACAGCTGCAGTACTCTCCTACCCCTGCAGTACTCTCCTACCCCTGCAGTACTGTGCTACGGGTGCAGTAATCTCGAGCAGCAATATAATGATACTTTCTTGCAGCTGCACAGTATTGCACTGAAGCAGATGTGATGCTCTTCCACAGCTCCAGTACTCTCTTGTAGCTATAGCTGCAGTACTCTCCTACAGCTGCAGCACTCTCCTACAGCTAGATTACTCTCCTGCAGCTGCAGTACTCTCCTACAGCTGCAGCACTCTCCTACAGCTAGATTACTCTCCTGCAGCTGCAGTACTCTCCTACAGCTAGATTACTCTCCTGCAGCTGCAGTACTCACCTGCAGCTGCAGTACTCACCTACAGCAGCAGTACTCCCCTACAGCTGCAGTACTCTCCTACAGCTGCAATACTCTCCTACAGCTGCAATACTCTTCTACAGCTGCAATACTCTCCTACAGCTGCAGTACTCTCCTACAGCTGCAGTACTCACCTACAGCAGCAGTACTCCCCTACAGCTGCAGTACTCTCCTACAGCTGCAATACTCTCCTACAGCTGCAATACTCTCCTACATCTGCAGTACTCTTCTACAGCTGCAATACTCTCCTACAGCTGCAGTACTCTCCTACAGCAGCAGTACTCCCCTACAGCTGCAGTACTCTCCTACAGCTGCAATACTCTCCTACATCTGCAATGCTCTCCTACATCTGCAGTACTCTTCTACAGCTGCAATACTCTCCTACAGCTGCAGTACTCTCCTACAGCTGCAGTACTCTTTTACAGCTGCAATATTCTTCTACAGCTGCAATACTCTCCTACAGCTGCAGTACTCTCCTACAGCTGTAGTACTCTCCTACAGCTGCAATACTCTCCTACAGCTGCAAAACTCTCCTACAGCTGCTCTGCAGCCGTCACACCGCTAACACTCGGCAGCTCACAACACCTCCTCTACAGATGTGAGGAGATGGCTTCATAGTTCTTTTTCAGCGAGTCCGCGAGAAATTAGTTTTCTTAGAAGCTGATCTATCGAAGGATTGGATAATAGATATAAAAAAATTGACTCGTTGCAGACTGATGTAATAAGTTTATAACGTCTTGATGGTGTCAAAGAACTAACTGCAGGTCAAATCACATTGATTAAGCTGCAAGAAACCTTTCGGTAGAGTATCTCAGGAAGAGCTTAATGAAAAGCTTTGTCTTTGTGCTGCAGTTTTGCAATATCGAATGGAACTTATTTTAAAAGTTTATTTGGAGCCCTAAGAACGGATGCACAGCGACAGCTCAAATATATTTCCAGATATAAAATAAGTTCGCAACAGAATTCATTTTTCAATCTGTTAATGCGTGTATTATTTTTGATGCTGCTTATCGTGACATTTGAACGTATTTTTACATAGCGGTCATTAAAAGCAGCAATTTTGAGACGTGTAGCACAGGCGAAAGTGATTAACCCTCTGCGAAAGCTCCCGCTGTCCCTGATCTTAATTAGCGCAATCCTGGCATCAAAACTGACCTTCAATTCGGAGGACAAATTACTTGCAAATTCCCTGCAGGGGAGAAAAATTAAAAAGGTGCGGCTAAGCTGCAACTAAGGACATTCTTTCTGCGGAGAATGAATTCTGCTCGGGATCATCCGGTGATTTGACGCGTTTTTCCAATGGGTTCATGCATGTCCCATCAAAGATATTGCTTTTCCACGGAATGAGAAGATTTAATTTACAAAAAACAAGGGCTGTTTACGCACGAGATTGATTACTTCATTTCCGGTGCTGGTGCTCTTTGTGACCTTTGATATTAATACCCTGATGCATTCTTGATCGTTTAAAAAGTAACCAATTTGAAAATGTTGTAGTTTGTGAAATATTAGTGCTAGAAGTATAACCCTAATGTCACTGATTACCTCCTAAAATTTCTCGATTTGAATCATCAGCTCCGTTCTTGCAATAGCGAAAAATTGAATTACCCTGTTTTTCGTGATCAACTTCTACTAAGTTTTTGTGTTACCTTTACCCTCATTTGTAACCTTAATGTGTCTTTCATTACGATCATAACCTTTTCATATTACTTAAATGTTACTTTTACCTTTTTACACTGCCTTAACGGGCATGCTAAGTACTATTGTTCTCGGCCCGTCAAAAATGACGGAATTTGAAAAGTGCGATCAAGCACGGAATCATTTTATGACATTAATGTACACAAAACAATCAACGCATTTCGAAATTTAATCTTTAATCATTGAGGCGGGGACTCTGAAGATATATGGAAATCAATCTATACATGTACAGTATAATATTCTGCCTGTTCCTTCCTCAGTTTTTTAGTTCCGTAGTTAGTTAGCCTGTCCGTTACGCTTTCGTCTGAGTTTACTGTATCATGGATACCGAATTCCTCAGTGTAACATTAAGAGATGGCCCTTAAATGCACTGAAATGTTTGAAATTTTATCAGGATAGGTTCGGTTAGGATGGATTAGGATAGGTTAGGATATGTTAGGCTAGGAAATGTTGAGTTAGCATAGGTTAGGTAATGTAAAGAATAGGATAGGTTGAGTTGGGTAATGTTGACGGAATTTATGCACGGGTCCATCTAACTTGACGATGACATTGTCCGTCTAATTTCCACGGTCCTGCTAGTTCTAATAATACTAATATCCGTGATTCAGAAATTCACTATATAATAAGATACAGCTGCTGCTTACTTGGTTTTTTCCCTTCCACAACATCTCGCTGTTTACAGATGGCACAACACAATGCACACATGTGCGCCAGCTTTACGCATGGTTTGACTGGCATAATTCTGACGGTTATTATTGTTCCTTTCACATCCCTGATGACCATAGGGCCGTAATAACTCTGATAACCCCTCGCATTATCTTGCTTTAAGTCGACCGGACCCAAAAATTTCAATAATTAGGCCGGAGTTTTAATTTTCAGTAATTAGACGAAGGCAGGAGTTCTAAAACTCAAGCAATGAGTGCAATTTGGACCAGAATCGTTACTGCTTCCAGCCCACGCTGCACGCAGACGTCTGGCTGCTGGGAACCTGTGTGGAAACATTGGTAGTTTTCATGGCTGATAACTGTCATACTAAGGAAACTAACATACTAAGATAACTAACATACCATGATAACTATCATACTATGATAACTATCATACTATGATAACTATCATAGTAAGACAACTATCATACTATGAAAACTATCATGCTTAGGAAACTATCATAATAAGATAACTATTATACTGAGATAACTATCATCCTAATAAAATTTATGAAATTAGTTGAATGAAAACATGATAGTTATATAGGCTAAAAATTATGATACATGAAAATTATCGCAGTTATCATGGCTGACAACAATAATTGTCGACGAAAACTACCTTAGTTATCATAGTTTTCATCTTACTTAAAATCCCAGAATTAGGTTTGTACGCTGGTTGAAAACTTTAATAGGAAAAATCATTGCTGATAACTATTATCGCGGACTCCTGTGGTAGTTATCATAGTTTTCATCTCACGTACAATTTCAGAATTAGGCTGGTTGCTCTGAAGTCTCTCGTAGCATTGTCTTGGCCAATTCCAATGATGTACTTTTAGGTGTGCTGCTTTGGCTCGCCTTTTGTTGTTCGCTTTATTTTAGTCTTTGAAGCAACAATGATTGTGCTCGTTCACTGTAATTGAGACTTTGAAGCAACAATGATTGCGCTCGTTCACTCTAATTGAGACTTTGAAACAACCATGATTGCGCTCGTTCACTCTAATTGAGACTTTGAAGCAACAATGATTGCGCTCGTTCACTCTAATTGAGACTTTGAAACAATAATAATTGCGCACGTTCACTCTAATTGAAACTATGAATCAACAATGATTGCGCACGTTCACTCTAATTGAAACTATGAATCAACAATGATTGCGCACGTTCACTCTAATTGAAACTATGAATCAACAATGATTGCGCACGTTCACTCTAATTGAAACTTTGAAACAACAGTGATCATGTACTCCGGTAACGATGATAATTTGCCCACAATATTCTGAGTTTGGGCAGTTTGGCGTCAATAGCAGCATGAAATTTTTTTCAATAGTTTTATGCAGGTCTGTTAAGGATGAATTTAAAAATTTACTTATTTTCTTAAATTGTCCTGCTTTCCAAAAATTTCTACTAGTGTTTCCCCGTGAAATAGTTTACTGGAAGAATCTCATGCCAGAGGTTTCGCCAGAAAAATGAAAGTTGATGATATTTTAGACCATTCTTTAAATAGTTTTTTCTTGTCCTCGCTAACAAAGGCATCGAGGCAGCTATATAAACATCGGTCAGGACATCCTTACAAGGTAGAATTGGCCTGCAAATCCTGTGGTACTCTGAAATTCATGTTATTGCGTATCAAAAATTATCCCAAGTAAGTTTTATTTTCGAAAAAAGTTTATCAATTTCCCCCCCACAAATGGTCCCATGGGAATTTCGGATCTACATAAGTTAAATAATGAGTCTCAACAACAGATCTTCATACACCTTCTTACCATGAGTCCGACGTAATGGTGAATTTTGATTCATTGCAAGAAAAAATTTCTCATTCAATGTTACCCTCAGTCCTGCGTCATATGACTCACCACTCTTAGTAAATGTTGTTTAAATCCAAAAAAAATGGTGTCATTAAATCTTAACATAAGTCTGGTTACATTTGATACACATAAGATAATAATCATGTTAAGATAACTATCATGCTAAGCTAACTATCATACTAAGCTAACTATCATACTAAGCTAACTATCATACTAGGCTAACTATCATACTAAGCTAACTATCATACTAAGCTAACTATCATACTAAGCTAACTATCATACTAAGCTAACTATCACACTAAGCTAACTATCATACTAAGCTAACTATCATACTAAGCTAACTATCATACTAAGCTAACTAGCATACTAAGCTATCACACTAAGATAACTATCATACTAAGCTAACTATCATACTAAGCTAACTATCATACTAAGCTAACTATCACACTAAGCTAACTATCATATTAAGCTAACTATCATACTAAGCTAACTATCATACTAAGCTAACTATCATACTAAGCTAACTATCACACTAAGCTAACTATCATACAAAGCTAACTATCATACTAAGCTAACTATCACACTAAGCTAACTATCACACTAAGCTAACTATCATACTAAGCTAACTATCACACTAAGCTAACTATCATATTAAGCTAACTATCATACTAAGCTAACTATCATACAAAGCTAACTATCATACTAAGCTAACTATCACACTAAGCTAACTATCATACAAAGCTAACTATCATACTAAGCTAACTATCACACTAAGCTAACTATCACACTAAGCTACCTATCATACTAAGCTAGCTATCACACTAAGCTAACTATCATACTAAGCTAACTATCATACTAAGCTAACTATCACACTAAGCTAACTATCATACTAAGCTAACTATCATACTAAGCTAACTATCACACTAAGCTAACTATCATACTAAGCTAACTATCATACTAAGCTAACCATCACACTAAGCTAACTATCACACTAAGCTAACTATCACACTAAGCTAACTATCACACTAAGCTAACTATCACACTAAGCTAACTATCATACTAAGCTAACTATCACACTAAGCTAACTATCATACTAAGAAAATGATCATGATCATTAAGTTTAACTCTATGAAAACAGACATCATTAAATCTCACCCTAAGCCCAGCGTCATTTGAAACACCGCGGTGAATAACTTTAAATAACTTTAACTTTAAAGAAAAATAAAATCTTGCCAGAAGTCTGATTTCATTCTACACACCAAGCTAAATAACTTTAGCTTAATTCCCAGAAAAATAACCTCATTAAATCTTTGCGTGAAATCTAGCGTCATTTAATAAAATGAAAATGATTTTTCTGAATACATTTAGCTTTATTCATGGAAAAATAAAATCTTGCCCTAAGTCTGGTTACAATCGACGCAGCCCACGCCGTAACTTCAGTGCGATACCAAAAGCACTCTGGATTTTCATGCTGCAAATTTCACATCCATCGAGCAATGGCGACCGTCGCGTGAGGGGCCCCAGTAACTCAGCGCTGAATGGTCGTGTTGTGCGGCTGCGTGAAAAAGAACTCAAGATTCACTAGGACAGAGTATGAATTATTGACCAACCGTGCATAATCCGTCCGTGTTTATACGGCGTGTGATGTAAGCTGGCTGTGCTGGGCAACGTTGCTTTGACCGCAGAATTAATTGCGTCTCTGTTTCGCACCGCGCACCAGAACAATGGAATTATATACTCATCGAGATTAAATTCTACATTACCAGCTTTCGAAAGACTGTGTTCTCTTCTTCTTCATAATCAACGATCCGTGTAAATTTCTTCGATGAATGTACTGTGAATTTTTTAATTAACTTAGTATTTTAGAAACTTGAAAACAAAGAAAACGTTCTTTTTAAACAGCAGCAGATGCATCAAGGCTCACCCAACAAGCTTGTCACGGAACTCTGCTGGAATCAATATCGACTCATGGCGTGAGCTCCAAGTAAATAAATATCTTCCGGCTACCCTGACTTAGCGATCTGACTTAGCGATCTCAGATGTTGGGGAATGTTTTGTAGCTTTATTGCGGCGTATAGCACGGAGGAGCAAACCCAGACATCTCGCCTTGGGCCATGTAGACGACCGTTTCTAAATGGCTTCCTGGGTTCTTCCATTGACCGAGCGAGCCATGTCAGTTTGTGCCGTGATTTTTTATGATGAGCTAAAACTATGATTCTTTGTATTGGTCGTACCATTACAAAGCACCGGGTCGTAAAAAAAATACGGAGAAAAATATGATTGGAGGTCAGAATCGAATATTTGAGAGACTTCAAAGTTCAAGTGGAATATGTTCATGCATTAATCTCCGAAAAATATCAAATCAAGGTTCATAAATTTTGTGAAAGATCTAGAACATGTAAATTTTGCTTAGTTTTTACTTTTAGTTTTGTGAAATAGAAATTTGAGCAGTTTTGGCGGATTTGGAAATCCGGAAATCGCTAGAAGACTGGAACGATAGAACTTTTACTTAACTTTTCCTGTACACAATTCAATTTCTGCTATATAGTCATCCAACACATATTCACGTAACACAAGCCACATAAAACAGTTCAAACGAGTGTATTAACACATGTATTGTTTCGTATTCAAATACCAAAAAAAAGTACCCTGTAAAATGCCTTCGAAAATTTACTCGAGCACTAACGATTTTTCCATCGATGGTTCAAATTTGCTACAAGAACATAATTTCTAGTGTCACTGCTAAAATCTAAACCAAATCATTTTTCACGATATTCTGCCAACATCAACGAACGTGATTGAACGTTTGGCAACGAGATCATCGGAAACATTCCCTCTTAGCGCCATATCTAGCTGTATTATTCTCTACTAGCATTTTTTCAGCTGTACCATTCGCTTTTGTACTTTTTTGGAATATCATTCTTTCCCAGCTTTATCTAACGGTTCTCTACTCTCTCAAAATACTTCCCAGCAATATCATTCTTTCCCTGCACTTTTCAGCACTATCATTTCCTCGTTCTACTTTCCAGTAATATGGTTTCTTATCAGCACTTTCCAGCAATATCATTATTTTCCAGCTTTTTCCATTAGCATCATCTCCTCCCAGCACTCTTTACAGTGCTATCAGTCTTTCCCAGTACTTTCCTGCATTATCATTCTTTCCGGCTACATTCCAGCAATATTATTTCTCAACAGCAATTTCCTGCAATATTATTTCTATTCAGCACTTTCCTGTAGTGTTATTTCTTAACAGTAATTCCCAGCCATAATATTTCTATCCAGCACTTTCCTGCAATATTATTCATTAACAGCAATTCCCAACAATATTATTTCCATTCAGCACTTTCATGCAAAATCATTTCTTAACAGCAATTCCCTACAATATTATTTCTATTCAGCACTTTCCTGCAATATTATTTCTTCCCAGCATTTTCCATGAGCTTCATTACTTCCCAGCACTTTCCAGCAATATTGTTTCTTCCCAGCTTTTTCTATGAGCTTCATTTCTCCCAAGCACTTCCCAGCAGTATCATTCTCTGCCAGCCAGAACCTGCTCCAGTTTGCATTTCTGGAACTCGACACTTTGATTAAAGTTTTGAGATTACCACGAGGTCGGAGTCCGATGCTCGTCAAATTTCCTCGTTTTTCACGAGCTACATCAAGCGAGATGCTTGAGTGATTGCTTCCAAATATCTGGGAGTCTGGAGGTGGAACGAAAGTTGCGCGGCGATTAAAGTAAAAATCTTTACTCTTATAAGAGATACTCCAGCTTTTCCCTCCGAGGGTTGTGAATTCTTTTGAGAGTACGTTAGCTTTTCATGAATTTGTAAATTCCGGTTGTGAACTTGTAAATTATTGTGGGTATAGATATAAATTGTGAAAACTTCAATGTTGTAAACTCGGCGTTTTCACAAGCGCTGAGTTTATAATATAATCGTGGGTATATTTTTTACCCGATACTAGGGCTGTAAGGTGTTGCACATGCTAAAATTGAATGATGAGTTGCAACCAATTATTCAAATAAAAGCGTTAAATACATATTTTCCTCGATGGTGGGAACATATTGTAATTTGAAGTATTCTGGGTGATCAAAACTCTTGACCAGAGTTCAGTTTTTTTGGAAACAAGAACCAACGTTAGATGTTTGAGCTCATTGTTGTATCAGAAATATTTCTGCTCGAGCTACGCATATATGTACATATGTGCATGTTGTGACCTTTTGATTCTAATATGGATTTGTCAGGTATTGCGGATCTATGGATAAAGAATTGTGTAAAAAATATATTCATCTCACCTATAAAGTATATTTGACTTCACCACGCTGGTACTTATCAGGTTATAAAATGAAGTGTGAACTGAATAATAAAATTAATTCAGGATTAAGAAAGATGTTTTACAAACGAAATTGAATTTTTTTTCTTTTAACCTCACTTTAACTTAGACATCATAAACGGAGTAACAACTCGACCTAAATTCGTGGGAAGTTCATTCTATTAAAGACTGGAAATTCCAGAGCAGCTACAAATTAGGACAAAAATAGCAGCAAAGGAAGGGGCACATTTCACACCAGAGGACTGGACGACGCCAGGCCTGACTTCTCTTATCTAGTTGATGGCACCGGAGGAGAAGTGAATTCTTAAAAAACTGCCGCAAAACATGCGAAGAAAATGTCGCTCTTATCTACATAAACGAGGGCTGAGGGTAAACATGTGCACCAAGGACTCATGTGTGCACGTGCGGCGTATACGTGACGCGTGTGTGCACATCCAGCGTACACGTGACGCGTGTGTGCACATCCAGCGCACACGTGACGCGTTTGTGCACCTCCAGCGTACACGTGACGCGTGTGTGAACATCCAGCGTACACGTGACGCGCGTGTGCACCTCCAGCGTACACGTGACACGTATTGTAGTGCCCTACCTTAGTTACCCCTCAAAACTTAATTCTAGTCTTGTAATTGTTCAGTACTCATAACATGTTCCAATGTCAATTTATTCAATGATTAACCCGACTTCTACTCTGCGTATCACCGATATCTACCGGAGCAGAAGTATAAGTTAGACCGCTGCTTCGCTTGCCGCAATGGAACTCAATTTCCCGAAGTAGCAACAACCAGGCCTTACGGTATAAATATGGCAGGTTGTGATGCGTTTCTTGGCGCTTTAAAATCATAGAATAGAACTACCTTTTCCAAGTTTGTTTATTGTTAATTTAAATTTTTTGTTTCATCAGCTCATTTAATTTCAGTTAAGATCATGCAAACCAACATGCATCCTGAAATAACTTTGAAATAACATCTTCCGAATTAAAAGAAAAAATGGCTGACTGCAAATCCATTTAAATTCATGTAATCAAAGCAGTATTTATAATGCCTGAATTGGCAAAGCATAGTTTCATTAACCTTCATTCTACTCATAAAATAGTAACAATTAATCCAATGAGTTAATCACCTGCGGATTAATTCAAAAATATAATAGAACTAACTGCATTTCACACCCTCCATTCCTCATGAAAAGGGGAAAATTTTCGTCGGCTTCGTGACCTCATTATTTTGAGTAAAAGCCTGGAGATGTTAGAGCCCTCACACGTTGTGCATCGCACCCCACCCCGTGTCCACTTGACGTTTTGTATCTCATCCCGTGTCCACGTGACGTTTTGTATCTCATCCCGTGTCTACATGACGTTTTGTATCTCACCCCGTGTCTACATGACGTTTTGTATCTTATCCCGTGTCTACATGACGTTTTGTATCTCATCCCGTGTCTACATGACGTTTTGTATCTTATCCCATGTCTACATGACGTTTTGTATCTCATCCCGTGTCTACATGACGTTTTGTATCTCATCCCGTGTCTACATGACGTTTTATATCTCATCCCGTGTTTATTACGAACAATCCAAGTTACTGAACAAGAGCGACAGACGCCATTTGCGTCTGCTTATCCTGGATACGCGAATGAAGTCGATACATTGCTCAGAGTCCACGTAAAAATTCCCTTCAATGCATTCGCTGGCGTCATGACATACGCGGTTGTCAGGTTATATGCACCTCGACTCAGAAAGTCCGGTCATTTTTCAGCGCCGCAGCAGCGGGAAATTATTCTAATAGGTTAAAAAATAAAAGTCTAGCGGAAAAAGCCCCGGCTCACTTTTTATTGAATGTTCTCAAAGGAAAGAGGTAATTGAAAAGTTTTTTTGCGTAGTGCTTGCGTCAGTAAAATACTGTAGAGTAGGGGGAGTGATTCGAATAAGAATTGAAGCATTAAACACAGTCGTCATTTGAACTGTTCTTGCACACTTTGTTGTTTGTGTGCACCCGTGGAGGAGAGTGTAAGACTAATTACTGGAAATACGGTTTGGAATTTCTACTTGTTAACAACGAGAAAATTGCTTCCTGTTTTCTTAGTTATCCTTTTTTGCCCTAGAATGAAAGTTACCTATTTGTGATAACAGTCTGGAACTGCTCTCCACCACCGAACTATCCTAGTTAATCATAACAGCATCTGACCCTTAGTAGAATGAATGCAATAAATATAAATCCGTTGTAAACTGGTACATTATTGGGATATGGGAATGGTTCTCTCTGTCTCCAGAGGACTTCCAAAAAAATGGAACAAGACTAGAAACATTCGCTTATATTTATTAAGGAAACTTACAGATTATTGGAGCACTTTGAATACAACTCTACGTAGATATTAAATACACAAATGACTTACGCTATCCCTAACTCATCTCTTGTTCAGCCACGCGTCCTCCAAAAACTCCATCTCCTATCTGACCACACAGTCGATACTGCAAGTGTGTTTCTATAGTTACTTCAACAGCCCATCTCTTTTCACATGTTCCCTCAACTCACAAGGCTCATCACAGGATGAGTGTCTAATTACGGAATGAAGCCTGAACAGTATTTGCTTTGAAAACATAATCTTAAAGCGAATGTAGGTATAAAAATAATCCATTCAGTCAGTCGTAAAAACCAAAGAAGATTGAGGCTTAAGCAACAGAATGTTTTCATTCTCGTGAAGCAAAAGTCAACAATTAAGGAATTAATGACAGAGTCAACAGTGAGCTGGAAACAAAATAAATATCAAGAATATTTTCTTCCCACCCCACAGAATTTTTTAATTGTTGGCTCAAGCTTTACGAGAATGAAAGAACTCTCTGTAGCTTAATTCTCAATCTTTTTTTCATATCTGGGATTAACTGAACAGATTATTTTCATCATTTGCTTTACGATTGTTATGCCTCCACGAATGGCGTTACTTGGTAACAAAATCGTTCGTGGATCAAATTTACGGTTTATGTCGTAGCCCTTGCATGGTTAGAGACATGCCGAAAACTTTAAAATCTCTAACATAACACTTGGTTCAACGTTCATATTCTTAAACCATTCAAAAGTACGAATATTTCTTATCTTAATCTGCTAGTTCTCAGAATACATATTTTTCGGACACAACAAATTATTTGCACGTTTGGAAACAGGGATTTAAATTTTCGGATGACTGCTTTTCATCGAAGCCTACACATCCAATCTAAATATTTCACCTTTCATTGCTTATTGATAAATGCATTTTAGCTGTGGATAATTAGTCCATTCGTAGAAATTTATCATAGGACCATATTATTCTAGCCATAATTCCGTGCCTACAGAAACGGCGGGCTCAAAATGAAGAAATCAAAACTATCTTTGCCTAATTTTCTGGAACAAGTTTTTGATCGATGTTTATAAATGAAATTAAATCAATGCAGAATGCATGAAGGCTTAGTAAATACCAGACACTTTCACATCAAACGTAAATCTTACAATACGCTAAATTGAATAAATTCTAATTTTATACATTTCACGCACAAAGCTTTCGAATTTTTCAGCTTCGCAAGTCCGTAAATTTCATGACTATTAAACTTTTACAAATACGTAACACGAGCATTTTAACATAAATTTTATATGAGTGTGCTAACTTTATAAGTTCAACATCTCATCTTTTAAAACCTGGTGAAACGCATGTTAATGATTCCAGTAGCCGCTCAAAACATGTTACTGATTCCAGAAACTGCTAAGACGAATGTTAAAGATTCCAAAAACTACTGAGACGCATGTTACTGATTCCAGAAATTGCAAAGACACATGTTACTTATTCCAAAAACTTCTGAGACGCATGTTACTGATTCCAGAAATTACTGAGACTCATGTTACTGATTTCAAAATCTGCTCAAGGCAAGTTACTGTTTGTGAACTTTCAGATTAGGCAAAGCGTAAACTAAATTTTCATCGGTTTAAAGCATTTGCATCGCAATTTGACCCAATTTGTTACTGTTTCCTCTGCCCTCGCTTTAGTACTGTCGATGTCAAGCAAACTCGAGTCTGGTCAGACGTCGGACAATACCCCAAAGCCTCTCGCTCGTCCCGCTCTCAGCTTGTTACCCTTCAATTTCAAGGCACTGATGAACTTGTTCTTCATGATTTTGGTCGTTTCCTAGAAAATATCAGACAATTTTCGCGCTCCACTCACCCAGCAAATTCGATCTCATGAGTCAACGTTGAACAAAAGTTTTTTTAAAACTCTTCTGATATTGCAGTCCCTCCTCGAGTTCCAGTAAAGAAAACGAGATGTAAATCTCCCAGTTCGCTCCCAAAGAAGCAATAACAAGTTTCTTTCGCAAGTTAACACGCGACGGCAAAAGTTTGGACGCCTAAAAGTGCGCTGAAGTAAGTCCATATATGATTCCTGCCATCAAACTTGACCTTTTCTGTCTTCCTTCAGAAAGAATTCGGGTGAATAAAGTCTCTGATTCAAAATAGTCCGCCTAATTTCAGCCAAAGTTTTCCACCCGCAAAATTGAAACTGGTTGAGGTGACTTGGAATTATCGACACGACTTTCACAAGACAAGATTTTCAGGCAAATTTGCTGGAAATGTGCTGGAGCGGAGAAGTTTTCTTCAATTTGTGTGAGAAAAAACACAGACCGTTGCTTCAGCTTCGAGTTGCGAAATCTACTTAAAATTACAATTCTTTTCACGCAATATCCTGATGCTTCAGTGTGAAAAAGTGATAGAGTTTAGGTTAAGGTAACAGTAGATAATACCAAGCTTTTGCAACTGTAAAATTATCATTTTGACAGTTATGTATATTTACAAAGTCCATGACTTACCCACTCAGGCACACTCTTCACGCATGCTCGTTGGTTGTGTGAAATGAATTTGTCTTCAAGTTTCTTTGTCCTGACACAAAAATCCTTTTGACCTCAATACTCGTCGCCCAGATTTCGGGACTCCTTAGGGACTCCAAAATTTTACTTCGATGTTACATTTGCCCAGATTTAGGGACTACTTAGGGACTCCAAAATTTTACTTCGACGTTACATTTGCCCAGATTTAGGGCGTACAAAATGTCACCTACACGGATATAAAAGTTACACGGACATAAAATCTAATCTTATTTTTTCAAATATAATATTAGTTGCTTGTACTTTACTTGGATCAAAATTCCTTTGAGAATCATTTGCAGTCATTAGTGACCTGATATAGAGTAAAAAAAGTTTTTGAAATCTCACATTCCAATGATGAATATTGAAATCACAAGTACCTTACAAAACCTATCCCGGGAGAATGCTAACAAACACAAAAAAATTATTTTCCCAAACTGAGATTTTCAAATAACTATCTCAAACATGGGGAAAAAAATCATTCGTTTGAAAGCTGTTCAAACCAGCCACAAGAAACGAAAGACTAAAGAATAAGACGATCATCAAATTCAAACACGAGCAGCTGTAGTCAGTAAATAATTTTCATTTTCAAGCAAGAGAGCAGCACGAAACTTCGAACGCTATCAAATTTCTTCGAAATGTGTCATTTTTGTTAATGAATGTCCCTGGAATGTGGCAAGTTGGGCCTGAAAACTTTGTGCCGTCGAGAAGTTGCGCGCCTCGCGGCGCCCCAGGAAGCCTTAAAATATTACGGACGCTAAAACGCGCGAAAAACTCGTTTCTGCGCACGACTTCGATTTTCTGGAGGGGAAAAATAGGGATTTTAGAGACACGATCAAGAAATTTCATTTTACTCGCGCGTAAAATTACATTTAATTCCCAATAAAACTCGATGTTACTTTCCAATAAAATTTTACCGGGTAATTTTTTTTATGTAAGCGTAAAATTGTGTTCCTATAACTTCATTTTAACATGCTTATTTCTTTCAAAGCGTTATGATATTGAGTTACGGCCTTTTGTCGGGCTTTTGCCTATATTTTACCATAAATCGTAAAATTACAGCGATGTAGGGAAGCATCAATGAAATGGCTACAAGCCCAGCAAAGTGAAATTATCGCCTTCAATTACTTTATTTACTACCGATAATAAAAATGTGTTTACTGCAGCTTTCGATCTCGCAATTCATTGCACGCCTATAATTTTTACATGTCATCGAATTCATTTGCTGCTATGAAGCGAAGATGAAATCTTTTAAATGTGGCTGCAGAGAACACATCCCTGAGAAAGAGAACACTAAGCAATTGCTTTAAAGTTAAGTGATTAGTGATTACTAAATATTTCATCTCGAAAAAAGTCGATAAGCATAACACACATGTTCTTGGTAAAATAAATACCATGTGTTCATGGAAAAATGAAAAAAATGCTTAAAACATGGTCTTAAGAAAAGCGCAGGACACGTTCATGGTCTTGAGAAAAGTTGATGCTCAGGACACGTTCATGACAAAAAATACTGAGCTCATGTTAATGTTGAATCGCGCACTCAGTACACGTTCATCAATTGATATCAACATGAATTAATATAAAACAGCCATCGCCATCCCTAACTTCCCGACCTCCAGCAAAGAATCCGGAAAAGCCTGCTTTAGGATTTCCCGAGTCAATTCAGTTTGTGACTGGAGTTACATGAATATTGGTTCACTCATGTAAAGTAAACTCAAAGTTGTAAATTGTGGAGCACATTAGATTTAAACTGTCATATCTTGGAATATTTTTACTCTTTAGATAGGTTAAACAAGTTGCATTCTATGGTCAATTGGATCTCAATTACCATAGAAATGGTTCACACTGCAAGTTTGTTATTTGCCAATTGGGCTAAATAAAAATCAGCTGAATGAGAAAAATAAGAATTGGAAAGAAACTGCGGCGAGCTGAAGGAATGGAAAACTGCTTCTCGAGAAAGAATTCGCTTTCGTACTCTTACATTACAAATAATCGTAGGCAACATAAAAACATTTAATTTCCATTAGGAACAAACATTTAATTTCAAGTGCCTTAAAATACATTGCTCTCCCTCAGGCTTCTTTATGGTGTTAATGTCTTAGTCGACTTAACTGAAAAGCACCTGACCACTGAAGTATTTGGAATTTACTATTCATTCCACCTTGGCAAGTATTTCTAAAGAAGCCGAGTATTATTTCATTGAAATGAATTTGCTTCACGCTGAGATCGGCCACCAATGTAGCCAATCTAAACACCATCAAGGTAAAATTCATTTCCATACCATAAATATAAATCTGTGGACTCTAACTTACGATGCGCACGCACGCTGCGTTTGCGCAGCAGATCATTGCTCTACAGGATTCTAACACGTTGACCGCCATGTCACCCACCGGTGGTCACGGAGGGAATTTTCGGAATGCTGCTGACCGACCAGTAGTCATAAACTCAATTTTCGTAAACACTTAATTGAAGTGAAATGAAGGCACGATCCAGTTAATGTTTTTTTCAAAATTGCTTATTACGACTAACCTCATATTAAAGTTGAATAATGACCTCAGTTCAAACACGCAGGCCTGGAGGTCTGCATGTCTTACTGACTGCAAGGCCTCGAAACAAGAGAACTGAAATCCCTCTCTAGCTGAAACCTGCATGTGTTCTCGCACACAAACTCGCAGTCCTCAAATTCGGATGAAAAATCAAAGACATGCTGTATCGTTAACTGCCATGACACGTTAACTGCCATGGGTTAAACCAAAGTGCAATATTCTACTCAAAATTAAAGTCAATTGTAGTAAGCTATTTAAAAAATAGTTTACGTAAACTGGAGCGTACCTACATTGAGCTATAATTTAGTATTTAAGAAAATTGAGTTTGTGACTACTGGTCGGTCAGCAGCGTCATGAAAATTCTCTCCGTGTACCACTGGTGGCTCTGATGGCGGTTGAAGTGCTAAGTCGTCCCGCAGTCTTCAAGTTTGGATGGACAATCGGAAATATGCTGTATATTAATTCTACCCGCAGTCTTAAAATTAAGATGGAAAATCGATGATATGCTGTACATCAAATCGTTCTGCAGTCTTCAAATTCAGATGGAAAATCGACACTATGCTGTATATTAATTCGTTAATTTGGGCAAGTCAAGTGTTGGCTGTGTGAGAATTTGAGGGAAACATTAGACTAACGTAAGTAAATTTTACAATGTTTTCAGGAATGTTCTCACTTGTGCACCAGTTGCATACGCTGCATATCAAAATTTTGCTTTGCCTTGCATTTTTGCTCCCCTTCACTTGCTTCACTTTTCAATACATGTAGAAACACATGCACTTTAATTTAAGACTGTGTTAATTTGTTTACATTTTGTGAAGGGTGATTTTCGGTATGTAACGTGCATAGTATGTTTCAACATTGCAAAAATTAATATTCTTATTACTCTTCTTATGAACTGCATCTTTTAAATCCCTGTTCTTAACATAGTATGCGCTTCACGCGCTATCCTCCACGTATTCCACGTTTTAAACAACTTGAATAGTGATCGTCATCTTCCATTTTCTACTACATCTCACACGCAAAAATTTTATCCCAGACGAATTCCAGTAAATTCTAACATCATCATGTCTTCAAAACTTCATGAACATCACAATACGTGGAATCATTTTCATAGAAGTCGAAATATTTCTTGACGCATAATTTTCTCAAAAGTCTTCATTGCACGTACTCCCTGAAGTTTCCAATTTCACGCATCACTCTCGTTCGCACGCATTACGGCTAATATATTCTTCAACACTGCCGCAGAAAATTGAATAGCAGGCACACGAAGCTACCCATCTTTTTTGAGTCGATTCTCTACGCCATTTGCCAAGTCCCTTCACGACTTTATTGCATGAATAATGACATGTTCGCCCTCTTGTACCCGTTGGGATCACTGAAATTCTTGCATAAACGAGCTATTCTTAATGCACGCAACGTATTTTAGCCTGTTCCTTATATTTTATCATTCAGAAGTCATGAGAAATGTTCCAGCGAGTGAATCGTGGTCTCCCATCCTCGTAATAGATGAAAATTGAA
The DNA here is from genome assembly GCA_014220935.1 of Platorchestia sp. MABIK. Classification (NCBI taxonomy): domain Eukaryota; kingdom Metazoa; phylum Arthropoda; class Malacostraca; order Amphipoda; family Talitridae; genus Platorchestia; species Platorchestia sp. MABIK. The sequence goes on along the minus strand of JACJUY010001176.1, from coordinate 36,075 downwards.
CTCAAATTTCACACCAATTTTACTCTTTATTTTGTTGAGGCTCGATTTTCCAATATAAGTGTCAGTACATTCACGGTTCCGCGCATTTCAAGGACAGATGAATGCCCCAGAATGGACTATTTTGAGAGTACTTTCGCCAGAAAATGTTATCTGTACGCCCGACCAGATTACGTTGATTTCTATGAAAACATTCATGTAGAAAAGCGGAAAAACACTTTTCCATCAATGGATCAGATTTAGGACTTTCACAATAATTTTGTATTCATTGACGATAAATCTTTAGTTTTGCTCCAGAAAATCACTTAAATGGTTTCACTTTTTTGAATCCTGAACCTACTGCTCTGTTTAATGATTCCTAAACAAATACAAATTGGTGCTGCTATAGCGTCAGGTCTAGCGCATTATAGCGCGAGATTTACCTCTAGCTAGTTCTACAAATAGCGTGAGGTTAGGTTACTAATGGATTATACATATGTCCACAACTTTAATTCAATGATAAGCACTTATTTCATTCATCTCAAACTGCACCTGGGTAGGCGATATATGGCGGTGGACCTCATGCTATAGCAGCACCCACAAATTCTTGTACTTAGAGTTAAACAACTTATTTATCATCCACACTGGAATCTTCTGTCTACTGAAGATCTGTAATTGACTTAGAAATCTTACTCCTATTCGCTATTGGATTGCTTGCATGAGTTCCAAAACACTCTTAATCTATAAAAACGGTAAACTCGTTTTGCCCACATCCAGTATTTCTTCTCTCTCAGAGCCACACTATATTTTCAAAAAGCTGACAAAGCACATCCATTCTCAATAAAACTTGAAACAATCATCCCAAGCTTCGCCGTGTCCTCCATAGCAAAGTACGTTTCATTCCTAACCTCGATCCACCTTTGCACCGAATTCCCCTCACTGTATCTGGCGGTTTCCACGCAACATTCCTCACTGTATACCCTCACCTAAAGAACACAAGGTTTTTCGAGACAAACCCTGTGAGTTAAGCTGCCTGTTACTCGGCACTCTGCACCAGGGCACCGCTTTCTGCACCTAACGCTGTTTCTCTTTCCTTTTCAGACACTGCCTAGATGGGCTAATAAAACAAATGAACGAAGTCAGTCTCAGGTGAGTGCCCTCGGGGACCAGACTTGAGGTCGCCAGATGACTTTATTAGCACTGCGCAAAAGCCTGCGCTAGAGAACGGCTTCCTTCCTTGCTCTGGCATGCACGAGTGCAATGTTTTGCTTGATTTCTTCCCCCGACATTTCGGCTCAAGCGTCGATGTGTTGGTGCTATTCAGTGTGTCTTAATTGCGTACTGCTGGTCCTGCTGGTGTTTTTAGTGTTTGTGAATTTTAAGGAAGATTTTACACTCGGGCTTGTCTTTTTTTTTTGGACAGCTCTGTGGAATATTTTGGAGTGGAATATTTTCTGTTGAACATTTCGGATGACCGCGCTATAGCAGCTGCCAGGTTTGCTATACTTTGTTGCGTTTCTTTACCTTTCCCCATTGGTAAGACTACCGTAGATTTAGCTCTGAATTTTGACTCCACTCCGCATCTGCACTAAATGTCACACACGCAGAGGTTAGTGGAACATTACGTTGTGTTCTGGAGCTTGCGGAGGTACAGGTCTTCTCACTTCTGCTTTTGACTTTTGCGCGGAGCATTTAAAGGTCAAGGCTTAGCCTTCGAAGGCAAGAGAAACAAATAATAGAGGCTAACTAGCCACGCACGCACTTTTTGAATTCGGATTTTAAAATTGATGTTCTAAGTGAGTATTTTAATTACTAATGTCAACACATATAGGGAAAAATACCGTAATTTAACTATGAACATGGATTTTAGAATTATTCTTCTGAATAGCTATTTTAATTACTAATGTTAACATGCATGAAGAAAAACATTTTGATTAAACGATCAATAAAAAGAGTTCACCTGTTACTGAACAACGAGAATGTGGGGTGTTATAAGCGGGCAAAACTGTACTCAAAATTAGTTGCACGAGGCGTTAAATACCATCACGGTTAATGATACAAAAAATATTATATACAGAAATCGAACATTTTCATCATGAAATTGCTGCATCCTTTAGGAGAGTTAATAGTGCATTTAGAGTTTCATTTGTGACGTGGTATATCCTATTTACTAACATAATTTATCGCCATGGTTCAGCCTTATCTGTGATTTCCTGCAGTGGCACAAGTCCTGGTTGATTGGTAGACGTGACACAAGTCCTGGTTGATTTGTAGACGTGGCACAAGTCCTGGTTGATTTGTAGACGTGGCACAAGTCCTGGTTGATTGGTAGACGTGACACAAGTCCTGGTTGATTGGTAGACGTGGCACAAGTCCTGGTTGATTTGTAGACGTGGCACAAGTCCTGGTTGATTTGTAGACGTGGCACAAGTCCTGGTTGATTGGTAGACGTGACACAAGTCCTGGTAAATTGGTAGACGTGACACAAGTCCTGGTTGATTTGAAGACGTGGCACAAGTCCTGGTTGATTGGTATCCGTAGGGCAAGTTTCCAATAACTGGTTATCGTGGCAGGAATTTTCGTTAATTACTCGCCATGACGTAATTTATGACAAACACGATTCCAAAAAATGCAAAGTTTTCGAAATTTTTCGATTATTATTTCCACTTCCAGAGGAGTGTAAGTTGTCATTCTCCTTCAGTTGCCTAACTTGATTTCTCTTCCGAATAACTTACCAGGTAATTTTGAGCTTAATTAAAGGTGCATCTATTTTGTTAAAAACTGATATTTTTACTTCATCGTTGGGTTGCTTCAATTTTAGTGTATTTTGTAAGGTCTTTGTGTGCTGTGAAACAAATGAGCGAACCCTTATCGGGAAGCGCACAGAAACGAAATACAGGGGCATTGAAGCTCATTATCGGCGTTCTCTTGTGTTACCCGTTATGTAAATGTTCAAAAGTTTTGTGCTGCGCTTTAGGTAAAGGTTTTCGAGCAGTTTTGATTGCGAAACCAAGATATTTGAAACTTGAATTGAATAGTGCTGTAAGTAATGTTTCTCGCATCTAGTGCGAACGATTTTTCAATTGCGATCATTCTCTTCCTATACCTCTTTATATTGTTATCCAAGAATCAGGGAACAGCTTTTAATTCCATAAGTTTTTGGTGATTCCATAACAGCGCTTTCTAGGGCTCAGTGTGAAAAAAATATTAGTTAAACAACAGCAAGTCTCGTTACAAAGCTATGGTCAATTTAATTACTGATCAAGCTACAACCTTGACTACCTACCTTAATTACCTAGCCTGATTATCTACCCTGATTTTCTACCCTGATTACCTACCTTGAATACCTATCGTCACTAGCTATCTTGACTACCTATCTTGACTACCTATCTTGACTTTCCACCGTGATTACCTACCTTGACTTTACCTTAGGTACCTTGACTACCTACCTCGGTCACCTACCTTGACTACCTCCCTTGATCACCTTAGGTACCTTGACTACCTCCCTTGACTACCTTAGGTACCTTGACTACTTACCTGCTCATTATTGACTAATACATTCAGCTCATTATTCAGAAATCCGATGAAGTTCATTTCTTCCCTGGAAACTCCAAATATATGTACTAACACTTATTATGGGAAATAACTCAGCAGTTTCATTAAACATTTTTATCGACAAATAATCGTGTCCTTCCTACAAACACAAATTTAAAAGTATCAAACTTTATTGCATTAGTACCACTTCGTTGAAATGAACATTTCTTCTGCTAAATTCTGAGCAATCTCCTTCAAAATTACGGTAGTCAGCCTCATAAACGAACTCCAAATTTAGGAGATTCTCTAACCGTGTTTGCTGAACATTCTCTCCGCTCTACAACCTGTAACTCGGCCGGCAAACAGGCCTCGCCTTGCAACATCTCAATCGCCTCCTTAAAAACCTCATTACAATCCAAGAAAGTTGCACAAATTCCGCGGAATTAGAGTCGCATACTGTGGCAGTTCTCTCTTGTTCCGGAGCTCGAGACTCCTGCCTCGGGAGCCATTACTAACCAGGCCCCAAACTTGCATCCTGGCCTGCCTACCCTGAAAATAAACCACCGAAGCGTGCATAGTTCAAGGGAACTTCGAGGGAGGGAATTTTTTGCTGCGCCCATCTCCCTAATGGAAAATGTCTACGACAAGTTTCCCTAAAATGATGCAAAGTTCGAGGCACTTGCCTGATAAAAGAAATTTCACTCGAGAGTTTCTGAGAACATCGCTACTCGCTCGATATGACGAGTGAGTGTTTGGGTTGAGCATTGTGTTGAGCATTGGGTTGAGCATTGGGTTGAGCATTGAACAGGGATACTATAAAAACCAATAGCGTTATTGCGAAGCACGTAAATTTTTGCTTGGGGCTTGAAATGTTTTGTGAAATTTGATTTATTTCTTCGTGTTCGCTCATTCAAAAATATCCAGTTCTTTTTGTAAGCTTTAGCGCAATTTGAACGATATTAAAAACACTTAATATCTTCTAAAGTTCTTATTACGAGTTAAAAGCTTTCGAAAACGCCATTACGAATTTCGCTTAAAAATGACACTCGAGAATGGCGATCAAATTTTCATTTTCAGATATGTTTTGAAGGCTGGTAGCAAAAGCTGAATCACCAGACGCAAAATTGGGAAATGAGTTTGCGAAATTGACCTAATAGCGCAATTTGATCATTTATTCATGATTTTAGGTAACCTAGCATCTTCCAAGAAATTATTATTCAATGCTATGTAAGTTCTCTAAGTATTTCGACAGCATCAAGTTTTTCAATCTCATTGAACAAAATCTCACTACAAATTAATGCAAAACAACGTCCACTGCATAAATAATGCATTACTTTCGCTGCTCTGCGCACGAAACATGCAAGCAGAAAATTTGAACACCATCGAATTCCTGACTATAGCGTCTACTATTATTAATGACTGGAGCTTACCCATTATAAAAGCTTTTAATAGTTATATCAAGAGTTACATTATTCGTTTTGAACCCAAAAAAATTTCAAACTTCTGATGACTGACGGGGCCAAACGAAAAAACAATGCACACCAATTTATTATTAAAGTTCTGAAATTTGAGAAAACCGTAAGGGAACACGCACCTCGTGCTTCTCGCTAATGATTTTCTTCCTTATTCCTACGCCACATGAACAACTCTCTAAAACGCTGAACAAAGCAGCTGACCATAAATTACATGTTTAGACGTACAGTGCAGAGGGGAAACTTTCATTTATGTCAAGCTACCGAGTTCGGCAGAGCAAATTTGCTCCTGTACTCAGAAACTCGGACGTTCACACCTGCATAGACACTAAAGGATCATCGGAATTATTTTCGAAACACGTTTGAACTGGATGAATGGATGGATAGATGAATAGATAGACTTCTGTTTTTTGTTCAGCTACTAATGAGTTTTATTTCAAGTTCCAAAGACTGATGGTGATTCTTCCCAGAAGAAAACGTTTAAGAGGCTGTCGGCTTTTTAGACTAATTTCTTCGGTCCCAGTGTCAGTAAATCTTTTGACCCGTTTTTGAAGGCCAAACCATTCACTCGTGCCTCGAAGTAGAGAAAAATGCTTTTAACACTTCAAGAAAAGACTTTGAAAGCCTCCACAAAAACAGTTATTAAAAACATCTCACACCATTACAAAATGTTTCACAAGTCTGTCCATGAACGTAATCTTGTAAAAAAAACTGAAACTCTCATGTTTTAAAATTATAAACATCCATTTCAGTACTTCTTGAAACACACAAAAAAACGCACCATTGTTCGTCCGAAACGTTTCTCAATGTGGACGCGGATGGGAAGATAAAACCAAGAACTCCCCAAATCATGTTTACCTTCTTCAGACGCAACTCAAACACACGAGAGTGATTGACGGACTTTTTTATTGGTCCTGCATCAGTTGCGAAAGCAAACTGTAGCTTGAGTCGCTGCGAAACAAGGAGATAGAAGAAAGCGGTGCCACCCAACTCAGATGGGGCAAAATTACCAAGGAAATCTAAACTCGTCCTCTGCGCTACGACCGCGAGCGACAAGTTTAGAGTTTTGTGGAAATTGCGGTGATCGGCGTAAATGTATCTATTTCCTTAAAGGGAATGCTGCACCAATCTTTGCTAGGCAGTGCTGTTAGAAATACGGCATTGACGCGCAGCAAGGGAAATTTTAGGGTAAAACTGCGGCGCTTAGTGATGATAGAAATACTGCATTGAGACGCAGTGCAGGCTGTTGATCGGCGTACTGCTCGTTCATGGCAAAAATGTTGCGTCAAGGCACATGAAAAATTAAATTTGGCCTTGCTGCATCCATCAATTTTGCATCAAGTTCTTCAATTCAATTTTTACTTTTTGAAAGATAAAATACTGCATACGCTACATACTGCATAGAATACAATGATAAAATTCAGTGTCAAATTGCGTCATTTCATGCAGAAACACTGCACGAAGGTGCTTCAAAGCCAAAATTATACATCAATTCACATCATCTCCTGACAGCAGAAACACTACACGAAGACGCTTTAAGGCTAAAATTCGAACTGAAGCAGCAGCGCACTCTTCAAACGGAGATGCTGCATAAAATATCTCCGCAGCGCTGTGCAGCTGGAAATTCTGCAGCTGTGCTCTGCATGTAGCTGCAGGAAACAAGTCTCTGGCCCAGGCCGAATTTTTGAGAAGGAAATGAGGCCGACGTAATGTAGAGATTCTTGGCGAGGTTCTTGTATGGCATGAAATTCTCAAGGCGTCTCATTCTATAATTATTTCGACTACGAACTCGTGTCTTCTAGAAAGAATTTTGACAGGCCCTTAAAAGCAGTTAATATATTTTCTTGATGTCGTGATTCCTGTATTTGCTTATGAGCTGATAGTAATATTTTTGAAACGTTAAGATACGTTACGAAATCAGAAATAAAATCTTATTTTACATTTTCTCAAAAGCTTCATTTTGTTGGTTTTTTCATGATTAGCATAGAAATTAATTCCATGAACATCAGGTACGTTGCTTGAGCTCCATCATATACAGCCAACCATTCTTCTTTTTGATGAAATAAGTACACAAATAAATAATATTACTAGCACGTTATTGTTCTTTAGAATGAGCTACAACCTTGAAACAAGTATTGTTTTATTCCTGATAACAAAATTAGGAATACATGCGCTCTCTGGAAGCGTTGATCTGACTTCGAATAATGAAATAGAGAATAACATAGACACACCCAGTCTAATTTTTCGCCACCTGCATGCATATTTTTCACCGCCTAAACGATTAAATCTCTTAAATCGAGAAGGCGGCGAAAAACATGCACGCAGGCGGCGAAAGAGTTAGACTGGGAGAGCTCTGCTTACAGTGGCATAGGCATAGTTATGCTTACAATGGCATAGGCATAGTTCTGCTTACAATGGCAAAGGCATAGTTATGCTTACAATGGCATAGGCATAGTTATGCTTACAATCTCGATTAGTTACGTAGAAAAGGACAAGGACAGCAGTGCTCTGGCTGTGAGTAGCGATCAGAATATTTTCACAAATGACTATTTCTGGTATATACGAGATTATATCTTTGTAGATTGTATTGTACCTAGTCGATTGTCACTGATAACTGTGATACTCCAAAGTTATTCCGAAGCGCTTTCTCTCTGAGTGATTGTACCACTTTGACATATGAGGAATTACCTGTAAGTGAAGAAAATGTTTATAATGATGAAAAAATTTAATTCGTGTTCCGGTAAGCATAGATGACAACTCGGGATTTCGTCTAATGAGAATTAGAAAGCACATTCACTGTTATTTTTTTACACCTTGTGCCATTTTGACTCACATAGAAAATTGACTGGATGAAACATTACGGTGGAATAATCAAAGTCATGGACCTGAAATTTTTAATGCCTCTTACTACTAAGTGTTTCCTTGGGGACAAAAGGGTCACGATTTTTTTCAAACAGGAACCCAACTTAGTCTGTGAAAACTTTCTTATTATGATCATCTGAATTGGAAATGTTTTTTACTATTTTCTATTAAGATGAAATTAGAATGAATTTTGACAAAAAAGAATGAGTTGCTACCCATGGGAAAAAACACTAAGTTGAAGCAATTAAGTAGCTTTCAGGTGCCTAGTGTAGTTCCAAGGTGGGAGCGGAATAGACACATAATACACCCAAGCATCCACGTGAGCAAGTAAGTAGGCAATCAAGTAAGAAAATGAGCAAAGAATAAAAAAAGCAAGCATGTTAGTGGGTAAGGAAGCAAAAAACAGGCATGGAAGCAATTAAGCAAGGAAGCAAAAAACAGGCATGGAAGCAATTAAGCAAGGAAGCGAAAAACAGGCATGGAAGCAATTAAGCAAGGAAGCAAAAAACAGGCATGGAAGCAATTAAGCAAGGAAGCAAAAAACAGGCATGGAAGCAAGGAAGCAAAAAACAGGCATGGAAGCAAGGAAGCAAAAAAACAGGCATGGAAGCAAGTAAGCAAGGAAGCAGTGAACTGCTTATTGTTGTTATATCGAGAGACAACCACAAAGTTGCGTAAAAACCAAGTCAAACCTTAACATTTGAGTCAAAATTTACAACCAACGTTCAAATCTGCGGCTTTATGTCTCCGCTTGCAACGTGCACGTCATAGTTTCTGGGCCATAACGAAGTTGAAACGATCGCTTGGTTTGGTTTGCATTCCGGAGTAAAACAGCAGCGTTACAAAGTAAGTACCCACTTAAAGAGCAAGCTGCGCGTAGTCCATACTGATGCAACCTCTCTGCCACTCCGAAATGCTTCTCCTTTTTTCTGAGCTCCTCTTGCAAGAACGTGAAGGTAAAACAAACGAGCGAAGATCTCATGACATTTGCACGTATGTGTGGCAGGTCAAAAAAGCTTGAATTTCATTTAGACGTACTTGCATTGTGGATTTTTTTTTTGCGTTGAAGATGCAGCCGCTTAAATCTAGTGCGAGTTGATAGTTTTTTTAACTGTAGTTGAGGATATAAGTTGCATGTTCATTCAGTACTGCAGTCTGTAAATTCTGCTTCTTAGTCTAACGCCTTGCTTAATCCACAGCAAACCGTCTCTTCTCTCTAAATCGAACTGGCGCGATTTGCACATAGTCAGCGAAGTGCTACCAACTCGCCTTACTTTACACTGAACTTACTTAGAGATGGATGCAGGTAAATCTAGAGCAAACAGGTACGATGCTCCCACTTTGTGAAGTACCTTCAGATGCAACGGAACAGATCTCGCACTCTAAGACGTGATAGGAGTGAGATTAATGGGACGTCGCAAATCTGGGAGAAATTCTGCGACATTCCTGGTGGTAGGGGAGAATGGGGGTCAAGCAAGCAACTTCAAGATAAAGTGCTTCCAAATACTTTGTGAAATAGAGATGTTTAGTGAATATAGGAAAATAAATATTTTTCATATACTCTCGACTGAGCTATACTTTTGAACGCGAAAATGTATGGAAATATGTACTAATAAATATATATGTATTTATTTCAGAAATTACACTCTGAAGAAACGCAGAAAATGAAGGGTTTGATTTAAGAATCGGAACTGCGTACAATTTTTGATACTAAATCGACTTAAGCTAAAACGTCTTGACCAAAATGGGCTGATGAAAATTATTTTTAACTCACTGCTGGCCTCATGTAACGTCATCGTGACGTCAGACCGTCAGTTTTATTCACTGTTTCTTCAGTTCCTCTTAACTTTCCTGCTGTCCAACAATTTTTAGAGGATATCTATTTAAGTTTCACTATAAGTTTAAAAAACACATCGGAAAATAATGCAAATTGATCGAATGTATTTTGGTCAAGGAATGATCCTTGGGAGTCTGGTCGTAATTAGGCAAGAAAAATAAGTGCCTAAAAAAATAGCTCTTAGTTTTCAGTAACCTCTTGAACCTGAAACATTCGAAGCGAAAAACCCTGTAATGCTCATTTGGCACATATACAAAGTTCTGTATATTATTTTACGCACTAACAGACATATGGCATGTATTCATCCATGAACATTTAGACTCAATAAATTCATTCATATCAAGTGTCATTTCAGAAATAGCGTATAACTTGTATGGCAGAATTTTATTCTACACACTATATAAATACAATATGTATGCATTATTTAGCATTTACATTCAACAAATTCATTTAACATTAAGTGATATTTCAAATTTAATAAATAGCTTTTATAGCTAAATAATTCATAAAACTTGTTCCACATGTGTGTGCCAGGTTTGAAAATAAAGAGTGCTAATATGTCCTTCGGAAGTAATTTGGGTGGAACCTTTATTTTAGGCACATAAATATTTAGCTATGTAATTTTTTTAAAACTTTTATAAATCTATTCAACGTTTTATCATTGAGTGATCAGGTCATTCGTGCGTAAAAATTCACACGTTCTAGAGAAATGTGACAAATTCAGAGTTAAAAAAAAATGTTTAAAAAAAATTTTTAAATTTTTCACATCGCAGTTCACATGTTTGCATTTCGAAAGAGAAATGTATAGTTAGACTGCATAGATTGAAACCATCATTGATACATAAATTAAATGGCTTGCACGTCTCTTTCTAAAATTTCTATTTGAGTATTGTCAAAATAAATGCTGCTGCAGTATCAACATCCCTGTTTCCATCAACATCTCAGTTATCGTCGCTTTGCCTTTTGTTTTTACTCATCAAAAGCATCAACTGTAATCCAAAACATCTGTCTGGTTATGATCGAAAAAAGCATCAACTGCAGAACACTGTTCATCTTTGCGATCGCTACTAACTAAAAATTTCATTAACAACATTTTTATTCTACTAGGGTAACAAATCAGAATGATTTTCGTACGACTTCAGTTGCTTGACAACACCAAATCAGCAACAAAACTTCACTACCTTCAGAAATCACTAACCAGAATTCATTCTTGCCAGTGACCTCCTGAAGGAATTCCGAAGCTCATTTCACATAATTCCCTCTTCCATTTCCGGCCCACCGGCAAAAAAATACGGAAGCTCATTTGCAATAGATATTTGTAACGGCCAGTAGGTATGTGCAACACCTAGCTAGCCATCGCCATTGTTGTCGACGTATCTTCGGGGGTTCTTGGGAATAATCGAAAAATGGCCATTACCTGTACATTAGATGTCATGACGCCGTTTTTACGAACCTTTCCGGATTTGCCCAGCGACTGGGAGTAGAGCTAGCCTAGCAATAACGGTGTGTGACATTGGAATGACCGCAGCCTTCCCTTAAAGAATGCAGAGTCGATTTACTCTTGCCAAGCCCATACATAGCAATGGGAATTGACGACAGGGTGTGAGCTCGTTTCAAATTCAGTGCTCTGAATGCTGCCGAGAGGCTAAAGGACTCCGTGCGAGGGAATTTTCTCACTGAAATTTGTTTTTCAAGCCTGCCTAAAATGAGTGTGTGAAGCTATTTGAGTTCGACCTTGCCGAAATGTGTGTTCTTTTTCTGGAACATTGAAATGGAATCGGTTGTGAACTCTAGCAACAATACTCCCAAGGGCTTCCACTAATACATGGAAATTCCTGATGTGAAGAAATATCTGAAATTCAAATTAGAACTCATACTGTAAAAGTACTTCTTTGAATTTTTCTCGACACTATGTCTGACTTGCGTATAATAGAATTAAAAGGGCGATTTTTAGGAAATCTAATACGCAAGATAAAAAGAAGAACCAATATAAAAGGGAACATTCTTTTAATAACAAACGTTTCGGAATCTCCGATTCCATCATCAGTGCTGT
>JACJUY010001175.1:191086-209052 GCA_014220935.1 Platorchestia sp. MABIK | reverse complement strand
TCACTGCACAGGGTAGTAAACAATACATTGCACCATCACTGCGAAGGGTACTTTGCACCATCCCTGCGCAGGGTAGTTAACATTACTTTACAAACAATTTGATTGGTCCAACACAAACAATTAGCCATGATGAAGGTATACGAAATGCATCAATATTCAACTTCACATTTGAGGGCCCTTACGGGATAATTGTTGTTTAATAAAACAACAATGATGTGCACCTTAATACCAGCAAGTGCACCTTAATACCAGCTTTGGTTTGTGTGCTAGTTCAACCCCCGCAGCCACAGTGAAAGGTGTCCGACAGATCACGTAACAAAATACTTCCAGGTGAAGAAAGCAACTCAGAAAGCAGATGTCTTAGGACAATAACATTGAAACTTTAACATATGATAATTCAAAATGAGTTATGTTATGAGATTTAGTGACGAACAAGAGCGATGGAAAGTAGGGCTGAAGCAACTCCCTGCACAGCATCGTAGAGAACATTCAACATACGCAAATACTTTCATGACGCCTTCTTCCACTAAAGACTGCCCTGCGCACTTGTTCACCTGTTCATGAAGAGCTTGTGACGGTAAACTTTTAAAAAATATGCTGAATAAACCCAGACGCAGTGCAAAGGGAACAGTTTACTGGTTCGTATAGCAGTAGTATTGCACTTGATCAGGCAGCATGTCCCTAACTGGTCACTGGCTCTAAAATTAACGAGGCAGCACTGCAACTGATGCGGCAGCACTGCAACTGATCAGACAGCACTGCAACTGATCAGGCAGCACTGCAACTGACCAGGCAGTACTGCAACTGACCAGGCAGCACTGCAACTGATCAGGCAGAACTGCAACTGACCAGGCAGCACTGAAACTGATCAGGCAGCACTGCAACTGACCAGGCAGCACTGCAACTGATCAGGCAGCACTGCAACTGACCAGGCAGCACTGCAACTGACCAGGCAGCACTGCAACTGACCAGGCAGCACTGCAACTGACCAGGCAGCACTGCAACTAATCAGGCAGCACTGCAACTAATCAGGCAGCACTGCAACTAATCAGGCAGCACTGAAATTAATCAGGAAGCACTGCAACTAATCAGGCAGCGCTAACCAGCACTACAACGGATGGATTACGAGCGTTGGAACCCACGATCACTAGATGAGACAGATTAGGTGAGTTAGTTCACGCCTCCCGAACCACAACAAAAATGTTACTAAGAAGGGAAGTACTAAGGCACCATTCAGTATGGAGTCAAGAGAACGGGGAATCTATGCACAAGGTATGTTCTCACACAAAATCCCTTACGCATAGAAACAGTAAGTTAGAAAGAAACTAGATAAAGTTGAAGAAGAAAATAGTATGTGCTGCAAAACAGGGAAGCAGTGACACGAAAAAAGACGTTCCATGTTTAAAAAAATCATTCCATTTCAATAAAAGAAAGGCCTAGCCCACCTTTAGCTTGGGACCTCACACCTTTCCCCAGGAAGCGCCAACTCTCATAGATTCATGGTTACACCTCCTGAGGTGCCACTGCTGGAACTCCGTCTCCTCTTTACAGGATGATGCTGGCAGAAGAATGACATTGCTCTCATTTATAAATTACCCATTATTCTAAGCGCAAGAATTTCCATGAGCGCATCAAGCGACATGCGTCAGAGCGCCTCAGATGGAATGCGCTGGTAGGTTAGCCTCAAGGCAACGTGCGGCTCAAATGCCTGCAATGATGGAAACTCTCAATAAATGTGACAGTACAGAATTTCATCGTGCGTTTCTCAAAAATTATCTATCGAGAGTTGATCGAAGGTTATAAATACACTTGTTTTCATGAGTGATTTTGGAATTTACTACTGTTATTATAATGTTAAAAATGCTAGTTAGACTCCTTTATTCACAACAAGGACGATCTCAAAGAAGAAATGAAGGGGCCATTTAGTACGGAATTTAGGAAGCATGGAATCAATGCACAAGGTGTGTTCCCACACAGATACCCTGTGCATAAAAAACAGCAAGTTTGGCAGGAAGAGAAAGAAAACACAAAAAAGAGATAACGAAGACGGTATGAAAACTGAACGAAGTAAAGTTGGTATGAAAGACAGCAGTTCCGAAAACCTATCTATAGCTGAAGTAAGCTAACAAATCTCTCCTAGGGGCGCCGGTCCTCATGGCATAGAATGAACAAACTTGACCTACCTAAACCTATCGCTACGCTATGCCCCTATAGGGAGTTAAGCACAAATTCTCAAGTCCTCTTGACGAAGAGATCATCTGAGGGCTCTAGGATCATATGGTACCAAGCGCCAAATACATCTAACGCGAAAATGAGTAATGTACACCGCTGTCATCCCCAAATTTTCCTTTGTCTGGAGAGTTAGTCGTGAGTAGAGATGACTACAAAATGTCAAATCCCTCTGTAAGTTACTGAGAGGAGATGTTTTCTAAATTGCCGAACTTCGATGTCGTTTTCTGACGTATATAAAAAGCGGCAGATGATACCGTAGGATTCTAAGGGCCTCATTTCCAGCCAGCACTACTGACTTTTGTCAATTCTAAGCTAAGCTCACTGTACTTTGTGCACTCGTTTTCTAAAATCTGTTATAGACACAGTGAGACAAGAAAGAATGCCTACTAGTTCACAGACGAATTTTATCAAAGTAAGATGCATAAGAAAAGTATCCGGTCCTACGTATCATTTCAGTTAAATACCGGTGTCCAGAGACGGTTTTCCCTAAAACTGTAAGTATACTTGAACCAGCTACAAAAAACGTACAATAAACCTCAATGAATGAAAGCATTACTAGAAAGGTTTAAGACAAAAACGTACGTTAGAAACCAAGACGCTGGAAAAGAATGGCAAAATTTTCACACTGGCAGCTTTGATTTTTTAAATAATGCAGACGGATACTTGAGGAGTTAAACGATACTTGGCAGGGAACACTGACCCGTGTATAGATTACTTTAGATTGTGAGTTTAAGCCTACCTAACCACAACAAAGGGGTTCCTAAGAGCGAATGGCACTATTAAACCACCATTTAGTAAGGAGTTACGGGAACGCGGGATCTATGCACAAGGTGTGTTCCCACACAAGATCCCCCCCGCACATAGAAACAGCTAGTTAGGAATGAGATTTATGAAATGATAAAAGTTGAAAAAGAAAGTTGTAGGTGCCGAAGAAAACAGAACACTAGAGAACCGAAAAAGATGGTCGATTACCAAAAACCTATTCTATTTCAACAAAATGAACACATACCTAACCTTCCGCTTGGGACCTCACATCTTTCCTCTGGGAGTATTTCCCATAGACACAAAAGTTGTATTCAAGATAGGCGTCAATTTATGCAGGAAACTATGATCTCACAACTACAGGTACTGCACAGACACGCTTATCTACCAACAGGTAAAAACAAGACACACATGAATGTTTACAATCTTACTGAGAAGATCCGAAGAGCTTCAGAACCCAATATCAACCCTACTAAAAATAGACGAAACAGCTCGCGCAGTTACACTTATCATGGGAACAGAAGAAGCAATTCATCACCTAAGTATTGTGCCGCAAGTGCTGCTTAGAGCAATTGTAGCAGCTCACCTTGGCCTCCAGCACCTCGTAGAGGGAAGGGAGGTGCGCGCCCAACCAGCTTTACGTTACTTGACAAGGTTCGTGCAGACCGCCATAGTCACTGACGGTGATCATTCAAGCACACATACACAAGTCAACACTTATTATTATAATTACTATTATTATTATTCAACCCCTAATTTAACACTCATGTTTTACATTACAAAGCCCGTTTTTCACTTCATGGGATTGGGAATTTTGGGATTTGTGATTAGTAAAATCGTGTCTCGTTTTTTCACTTGTCGATGAAAATCTATTTATTATGCGCTCCCATGCTTCAGTTAATCCTCATCATTTTGACTTGACAAGGGTCCATCTATAGCAGCACGTGATGTCAAAACGCACATTATTGAAGCTGCAAGAAATATATAATTTAACTAGTACCAAATAATGGCGTTACAACGCTAAACACTACAAGTAATCCATGATTCTTTAGATAACATACTAAGTACACGAACAAGGTTTTTTACGCAAGGAGAACATACTAAAACTCCTAAAACACAACGCGCATCGTGATACATGTAAAGCTCGCCAATAACACTCATCGTGCACGCTCTGCATGAATGACCCCCATTGTGCAGACGGTTTGCAGTAAAGAAAAATCATAATTGAAGTAAGACTTTGCTACTAGAAGTCCCCAACATTGAAATTTGACAAGTAAAATACATGACGTTAGAATTCTGTTTGTTTACAACGGAACCTGAGAATACAAATGGTTTCAAACACAAAAATAGTTATTAGGTACTAGTTAAACGCACATAAATGAACTTTTTTATCAAGCCTCTGAATTGATTCCATATCCTCATGGCTCGAAAACTTGTTATTCTATAAACCCCAGATCAGAATTGAAATAATTCATTTTTTGAGATTACAAAGCACTACCTTGTAGTCGAGTGATCTTTTATTAGAATAGCTCACACAATAAAGCATTTTTATATTGACCTCGTGACTTCGAAGAGCCCTTCTGATACATGTCAAGTGACACCGTCATTACTGCCGTGGATTGATGATGTATATGACAGAAAAGATTTATGCAGGTAAAGAGCAATAAATCGCGTTGTGTACCAGTCTGCGCAAAAGAGGTCCGAACACTTGGTGATCACGAGGTGCAGCTGGAGAGCAACACTTGGTGATCACGAGGTACAGCTGGAGAGCAACGCTCGGTGATCACGAGGTGCAGCTGGAGAGCAACACTTGGTGATCACGAGGTGTAGCTGGAGAGCAAGAATCGGTGATCACGAGGTGCAGCTGGAGAGCAAGACTCGGTGATCACGAGGTACAGCTGGAGAGCAACACTTGGTGATCACGAGGTGCAGCTGGAGAGCAACACTTGGTGATCACGAGGCACAGCTGAAGAGCAACACTTGGTGATCACAAGGTGCAATGGAGCAACACACCGAGTACTACAAAAATACTCAATGCAGGCGCCTACAATTGCCCGTCACACGTAAGTTTGAGCTCGCCTGACGCATACAAAGTCAAGCACAACCGTATCGCACCAAACCATTCCGAACACAAACACTGCAAATCTGAGGAGGTTTCAGAGTCGTTTTGTGATTAGTAAATATTAGCAGGAAATTAGCACATTCATTGCTATGTGACCCACCGGTGGGTCGTGCTTAAGTTTTTCCAGCTGCAAAACGACCCATCGATGGGTCGTTTGAAAATTTGTTAACAATCTTTTCAAATTAAGAGGATTTATTTTATCCAGTTAATGTTTGCTATTTGTAAAATTTTCAACAACTTTTAATGTTAAATTCGAGGTGGATATTGAACTTCATTTTATCCCATCGCAGTCAATATGTTAATATTTTCAATACTGTCTGGTGTAGCTAGTAGCTCGGCTCATGTAACCACAATTGCACATATAGCTTAACATAAAGTGCTAATGATACCAGTAGAATCTTAAAGAAACAAAACACCAAAACGGGAACTTTTGACACTGGTGCGCTGTAAATTGAAGTTTCTATTGTTTCATGAGAACGTAGTGCGCTGACTAACATTTAAAAAATAATCATTAAAATACGCATCGGGATGCCAAAACTAAATGAACAGTTGTATGAATCTGTCTCAACATTTTTGGCAAAAAATTGCCAATGAGCACAATTCACCAATGTAAAAAACCGGTCAACTAACGAGAGGGCGAATTTTTCAATCAACAGTAATTGGGTCTTATAGAACACAAACGAAGTTGTTAGAGCGTTTGTTTCTAAATAATAAATAGTGGAGTCATCACTGCGACGATCGGCATGCAAGTGACGCAATGATAGCTACGTTGTGCAACGGAGCAGCGGCGGCGGAGCGGCAACGAGGGACTACAGGCGAGCGATATCTCCACGCTAATGTTTCACAAGCTTTTTTATATTCCAGAAATAATTTATGGAATGACTCGCCTCAAAAGGCGCCATCATTTTGGTTCGCACAAATCGAAGAATTTCTATTCAACAGCGCTTCACATACTCATACATCAATGCATCTAATATGGCCTCATTTAAATGATATATTTTCACTTGTAGTCACACTCGAATAAAATTGAACAAGTAACTTTGTTAATTATTTGGAACAAGAAAATTGTACAAGCAATCCTTCAATTTATGAACTGCAAGAAAACTGAACAAGCCATCTAATTTGTGCGTCCTAAGAAAATTGAACAAGTAATCCTATAATTTGTACATCCCAACAAAATTGAACAAGCAATCCTCTAATTCGTGCGCCGCAAGAAAATTGAACAAGCAATCCTATAATCTATGCGTCCCAATAAAATTAAACAAGTAATCCTCTTATTTATGTGCCGCAAAAAAATGCATAAGCAATATGCCAATAGATGCTCAGAAAAAAATTGTATAAGCAACATTTCAAGTCAGACGTATAAATTTTTTTATTTTTAATCATGCGCTTAAGAAGATTGTACTAACAATTTTCGGGAATATAAGCCCCTCCAGACTAGCATCAATACCACACACATTCAAAAAATTGCAGTAATGACCAAAATATGTACGTACCATATTATTAGAAAATTATTTCGCACTACATATAAGGCCTAGAATGCAATGCAAGATTACTCTTAACGTACAAACCAACAGAGTAAAACAACCCAGAAAAATTCGAATGATCAACGTTAAACATGAATCACTACGTCGCTTGAATCATACTAACAAAACGGGCGCCAACAAAATACAAAACCAATCAAAAAAGTGCAAATCAAAGAAAAAATATTTGTCTTGATCAAAGCACAGAGCAAAAATTCATAGATGAATACACTGCTAAAGCGCCGCATCGTTATTCCCTGTTGTTCTAAATTTCTGTGCAGTTTGGCTGCAGTCAACATCTGATAAGCCACTGTTAAAAATAATAATTTCAATGTTTGGCAAGAAGTTCCTGAATTTTTCTTGTACTCGTAGTTTTACGCACGTACTTTTGCGTAAATTAGTGCTTTAACGACACGAACCCAGTCATTTTACTGAAATACGAGCAGACCATTAAAAAAAATAACCGTGACAACGAAGTCCGACCAAAACGGCAAGCAGTAACTAATGGATTCCATGTTTAATGACGCATGGACGTGCAGGGCTGCATTTCACAAGTTAGTCTGTCTAGGATTCATTGCCCAAGCATTTACAGCACTGCCCTCAAAACCCTCAAGTCCATCAAAACTCTAAAATACCTCAGCTATAAATAGACACGAGCGTAAATGGTGAACGCACGTCGCCAACAGGTCACAATGTTAATTATTTCCTGTCACTGCAGTGCGGAAAATTTACTTTTGCTTTTGTCAAGAGGGCGGCGGCGGCGCGTAACCCGCGGTGACGGCGAGAAAAGTGGCAACCCGCGCTGCGCTGGCTGTGAACTTGACACACTTACGAAGAGATACTTTCACGTGCAGCGCGCGTTACGCGGTCGGTCGTCCGGACCAGACGGGGGGAGGAGGGAAATTTCACTTTTTCTTGGAGCATAGAAACTCTTCACTTTCACGGTAAAGCTGCACAGGGTCAGCGAAAGCTGTATGACGCAGAAATGAGAGCGAGAGTCCGTCTTCGCGCTCACTAGAGACGGGTTTGGAAAGAAAGTGGTGAGCTGAAGCTTCCAGCCTCCAGCGTCCGTTAGCGGTGAAATCATTTGAGCACCTGTCGTTATTCAATACTTTTATCCAATCTTAGAAGCGGAGATTTTTTATTTCATACAGCATAAGAAATAAATACGCACGCTTTTAAGTGATTAAATTCAATAACTCGACAAGAAAATCGACCAAAAAATGCGAGACAAAATTATTCATACATTAGGAAATGCTATACGAATTACGATGCGATACTCGCATTCTAGCATTACACCGCACAGCGTTATTTACATTAACATGAATCGAGAGGAAATCGAACAAGTCGTACACCTCTTCAAAAAACCAACGTCATTTCGCTGCCGCCCGCTTAAATTTTATCAAAACATCCTTGGACGCACAAATAACACGTACTCTGGAGTGACGAAATGAAAATGGTTTAAATGATGTAGGAAAACTTGGTGTAATCAACATGAGGATATTCTCCCAAAGACCACCGTGGCACTATGAAAAAAAGAGAGGCACTTCTTTTGCACTTCCGAGTTGCTTCAATTCATTTACAACGGTAAAATATAGCACAATAAGAGAGATGAGGAAATTTAGAAACATCATGAGCAGCCTGATGAAAGATATCTTGGGTCAAGCTTGTGATTGATTAAAAAAATAATCCCAAACACATCAAATATTCAAAAGCGACACAGCTTCAGAATTCAAAATTGCCATTCTGCCGTGGCCTTCCATGAGTAATGAGTTGGATCCTAATTAAAAATCAATGGTAAAAATAGGAAATTTGAACGAATTGGCCGATGGAAATTTAAACGTATCATCAATTTCAGGAATTTGAAAGTATTAGCGTTGAAGAATGGGCGAATACTACAAAAGAAATATTACAATTTCATTAAAAATTACAGGAGGAGAATGCTAGAAGTTATATACATGTATAATGCTATTAACAGCAAATACCTGTGATTCTCCACAATTTTACATATGGTACAAATTTTATCTGTCCATATTTTGTATTTCTTGATACATTCGTTTAATACAACTCCATGTTTCTAAAACTAAAAGCTCACATTCAATTTTTTGTGCACTTCAAAACGTACCAAAGCTTGGCATCATGCAGACATTGATTTTTTTCAGCATACGCAAACACGTTGTATTATGGCAGGTGTGCGAATAATCTCGTCGGTAACTGCACGATCACACGTGCAGGCGATCTTCTGAGACAAACTATCCCACCACAAACTAAAAACTTGAAAAAATTATTTTCTCGAACATGATCGAACATGATTATTCAAAACTATAGGCCAAAACTATTTCTTCATGTTCACTCGTTACATAATCGATTGAGAGCTTAAAAAGTATCAAAAGGATTTAAAACAAAAAGATATTGAAACAAGAATAAGCGAGAAATACTATAAGAGGAGAAATGAAGAAGAACCTTTCCCCGCATTAATACAGAAATGTGGTTCTAAAGTTTTTGAATCTCTCACTGTGAATCTTTTTTCAAAGCATGCTCCAAAACATGTTTTCGTCTCATCATGTGTCCTAAAATCTATGAACACTAGGTTACCAAAAAAAAGGTTAGAAAAGCAATCGAATGAAAACCGCAATTTAACGTGAGTAAAATAAAATATGAGGAACAAATTTGACGCAGCATCCAGAGAGAAATAGAGTTAAAGATGCCACTTGACACCACAAAACAGTACGGTCAGGTGCCGCCTGCCCGGCGAGGTGGTGCTCCGGAGACACACGCAGGCGTCAAAGATCCGCCGGGCATTCTCGTTGTCTGGTCATTCGAACAACAGTATTTCAAGAGCAATCATTAACTAAAGTCTGCCATTAGATTTGCGTAGAGTATAAAGTGTCCTGGCTTCAAAAACCTGCTTCGTGTGGACGTGACACTGAACTATAAAAACGATCGTTTGACTCATTGCCAAAAGGTGAGAAATTTTGAAGAGCACCGTTGAGGTCTCCGTAGTCACGTACGGGGCGGAAAATTAGTCGCAACATAACGCCATCGAATACTTTCGTGAAGTCTCGTATTGTTTCAAGGTTTCTATGTGTTGTATGGAAATGAACGTGAAATTGCATTTTCAAAAGGAATGATTCAATATGAGGAATAAAACAAGGACAGGTAAAGCTCTCCGTACAATAAGGGGAATTATCAATTCACGTAGTTATGCAGTACTAACATAACTACTTCACGTGAGATGCATTTTTATATCTTAATTCAGTAAAATCTTCTTTCGGCATAAAAAGTGCGGAAAGATCCAACAAAAATCACTTTTTGATGTAAAATTGTCTTATCCTTGTTCTGACATTTTAATGGCAACATATGGACAGTTTGCAATATTCTGCTTCAATATTAACTTGAGGCAGAGAATTACAAAATTCCACATCTAGAGGAATAGTTACCGCACTATTCCACAAGCCTTAGTCTTCTCTTCATTTACGAAAGCATCTGTTATGATGTTCAAATATTTAGGCGCAACAAATAGATTTGCCTGCTTTTAAAAGAAAACCGTAATTATTGTCAGCAGGAATTGCACGAAAACTGACCTGCGCGGTTAATGTTAACTCGAGAATGTAAAAGAAGAACATCGCCAAAATTTAGCGACGCAGGGTTTCCGCAGAAGGAAACATGCGCACAATTCATTGACGTTTAACACGTTCACTACTTTTCCGCGGTTACTCCAGTCGGTTTGGTTAGGTTGGAAAAAGGTAGAATTGAAAAGCCATCTTTGCTGCTCATTATATTTTGATCTTTTCTAGCAAGAGGGAAAAATATATTTGCACCAAAACATTTTAACTTGTACGTCATAGTCTAATTTAACTAAAGCTAGTAAACTCAGTGAAATAGTAGTCATTGTTACTGGTACGTAAATAAGCAAGTGATCAAGTGGTACACATGTGCGCCAATACGTAATGAACGTGTTCAATAGGAATGAACCGAATAGAAATCAATCGCGTCACAAACCATGTCAGGCAGCGGCGCACCTAAATTTGGCTTAACTTCTTAAATGAAAAAATTAACCTATTGAGAACGACTACCAATGAATGGCAAACAAAAATTGAGTTTCTTTAAAATGTTTAAAGAATATTTGACGCAATAACAATGAGGCTTTCCTTAAAAAGGTGACACAATGATCTCTTTGTGTTTTTTCAGCCCGAATGGGGCTGAAAATTTAGAGCAATAATGAAAGCTATAGATAACATCGAAGAACTGAACCATGCCAAAAACTATTATGCGCCAAATCCTGCGCTGGACAAGCAACGTATTTTCAAGCTCGATAATTATGCTAAGGATACATGTATCCAAATAAATAACTGCAGAGGTGTAGACAACAAAATTACAGCTTTAACACGGCTTTTGACGAGTCTTGATCAAGGTCATCGAAAGATGTTACGGGAGAAATAAAAATTTGAAGAGATGGTTGTGCTCCATATGATATTTCAGAAATTAATGAATGTAACCGTAAAAGTTAAAACACAGCAAAAGTTTCAATAGATGGTTGTGCTCCAAATGATATTTCAGAAATTAATGAATATGACAGTAAAAATTACAACACATAAAAAAAAATCTTTCATTTCATTTGCCACTTTAAAAAGTTGGATCAAAGTTATATAAATAGAAGGTCGCGTTTATAGGGAATAATTTTTGGATTGAATTAAATATTTCTCACTATAAGCACGAATGGTTTTGCATCCATATCTCTTGATCTACTCTTCAAAAAAATGAAGTTCTTAACTCCTTTAAAGGTAATTTATAAAGTGCTCGAAATCATCCAAATACAAAACACTACAAAATGAGTACTACTACTGAATATCGGTGAGTGTGCAAGTATTTGAACTAAGAATATCTATTCCGTTAATCAGTTTTCATCAAGTATTTCCATTTAATACCGTAGTTGCTTCAAGCATCTGCTCCTTGCACCGCTCGTACCAGTTGAGGACGTTGCGGTACTTGGTGAGGCTGATACTTAAGATGAGCTCGTCGGGGTTTATTGGACGAAGAAAAACTCAGATGTTTTATGAATACATACAGAGAACGAAATTTAAAATAAGGTGGACTGCAAGCAATAAAAAAAGTGAATGATGATACTGGGTTGCAGGAGCTCTATTAAACAAATCGTGGGTGTGTGGCAGATGGTGAGTAACCACTGAAATTGAAAACTAATAAGAAGAACTGATTAGAAGTTGAAACTAATTTGCGTGCAATTTTAAATCATTTTAACACATAACATCGATCAAAAGCACATCCCAACCATAGGAATAGGACCACATTTTAGGACTGGAACACCTCGCCAGGTCCTTTCTCCAAATTTTGAAACATGAGGCAAATTTTACCACATGAGCGGAGGAGTCTCCTAATCGCCAATAATGATGAAGAATGCAGACATGTAGAGCAATAGAACGTTATCTCATCATGGCTTGACAGACATGGCGCGTACAATCACTAACATGATAAGCAACTCATTCTTCCCATGCTTAATTGTAATACACACACGCGCACACACACACAGACCGGCTCCACATGGAGAATGTGGCGCCAGAGAGGAAAATGAACACGCCAGAGCAAATTCCGAACATGAACATCAATGACATAATGATCAATTTGAATACGGAGCAGCATGCACGTCTACAAAAAAAGTCGTTAACACTTACTAAAAATGGGAGTTGATACTGGAATAAAGCGTTTTATCGTATGTCAACTCTTTACATGCAGAATTTTTTCCCATGCGGAATTACAAAACCGACAATTTTTTTTAATGGAACGTCCGCCGTGAAACGATTTCTGAGTAAACTGAAGCCTGCGCTGAGCACATAGTAGGTAAGCACTCGCCCTGTAAGTGAGCCAATACTTATACCCAACAATACAAAAAATGTTCAACAATGAAAAAATATATTTTATAAATAAACTTACCTGTATGATAAACATAAACGATTTAAAAACTGATTGAAAATTGATTTATTTATTTAATTGAAACTGATTTAATGATTTTCAAATACTTGACATAATTTAATCATGAGTACATCATTCAGTTAGGGAGAGAGTGTAAAGTTAGAGCCGGCAGCATTAAAATGAGGACTGGTTGCGAGAAGGGCACGACAGCGATTCATTAACAGCTACAGGGTGTTGACGACGTGATCGTCAATGTACGGAGGCAGGCAGCGAGCGCTATAAAGGCAGGAAGGGAGGGCACGACTTGTCCCGATATCGAGCGCCAGGACGGAGGGCGAGGGCGGGAGGGAAAAAGGCCGGGGAGGCGAGGTGTGCCACAATCTTTCTGGGTGACCTACTGCACTTGGCACTACTGACCGACTTGTGCCAGGCTTTATTGAGTTCACAGGAGGGGTGACAGCGTAGCATTGACGCCGCGTAATGCACCAACATTTAGTGCCTTTACCATAACTCCACAAATGAACAAACTCTATTTAAAGAGTGAATCATGAAAACTACGGAAAAATAAAATTTGGCTCGTATGGGCGGAAAAGTGGAGCAGTATATTCATGACCTCATATCCACATAGCTTCTGAATTTTTCACACACCTCACCAATTTCTCTCGTTCACGAAAGACATTCATGAGAAATGATGTTGTGCTGCATTTCCAAAATTCCCGTTCTATTCAAATGATTTTTCTCACTGCTTCCGCAGTGCTGTATCTGCTTCAAACTGATGCCGTCACTTCCTCTATTAGATACCCTCACAGAATACGACTGACCACCCACTGTCTCTTAGGAGGAAGGAGCGCAAGATCAACAAAGAGAGATCCTGGAGTGATGTGCATCTGCAGTCCGAGAATAGCTCACAAGAATGGACGCCTGTCGACCTCTCCCATGTTTTGTCCTCATTGCATCAAGACTGACCTGCCTGCCTCGCATTCAGCCTCTGACGTCACGCGAAACTCACAATTGCATTTGCAGCTTTGCTCAAACACAGTCACTACACGCCGTTTTTGGGTGCTGAAACTCTACGGCAAGTTCTGCAGTATGATACTGATTTGAGGGATAAGAAGTGGAAGGATTCTAGGTCAAATATTAGAGAAACAGAACAGTAGAATTAAAAGCTCTATGACAACTGCACAAATTCTGCAGTATGATAGTTGTTTAAGGAATGAGAAGAGGAAGGATTCTAGGTCAAATACCGGAGAAGCAGAGGAGTCGGATTAGGGCACTAAACAAACAGAATAACGCTGTTCCAGTACTGCTGAGCGGCTCTTAGCACAAATCGGCTCAATAAACGATGCACACTTACGTGCAGGCCGGCGAGCCATCAAACTCTTGACGTATTACATAATTTTAATACGCGAAGAGAGACACCTTCACTGCTATCTGCTATTTGTACATGTCTGCTAAGATCAACAGAGAATATATGCTTTGCTGCGCATCGTCTGAATGTGAGGGGCGACCTCTGTGTCCGTGTACACACGTGTCACTCATGAGAATTTCCCACCATGAAATCAATGAATAAATACATAAATAAATATATGTATTCAAAAACCAAACAAGTAACTACGCATTAGATGAATGTATTGTACATAAATTTCCTAGATCAGTCGGGGATGAAACCGGAGGTATTTTTTAGTTTTTAAGTTTGAAGAAAGTTTTCATTTTGTACAATAATTAAACTTTTTCTGCGAGTGTTATGTTACAACAGAAAAATTAGCTTAAGTTTTCATACAAATTTCACACCTGATCTTAACATTCAATTTCATCATAGTTTCCTTAAACTATTGTGCAAGTATGAATAAAGTTTTGCGTTTAAATGAATAATGTGATTCATCTGAGTCGAATAGCTCCAAGCAATTTCACAAGGAGTAGTTATCAGATTCGTTCACAACACACACGGAAATAAAATTAATATCACACGATCCATTTTTAATCTCCTGTTATACTCTCCAGTATAACTATCTTTGGTCTCCGACCAAAGAAAAAAAGGAAACAACGCTAAGAACTGGAGGAGATGACTGGCCAGCATTGCAATCCATTAAACGTTCTAAAAGAACATTTGTAAGACTGAGTCTGCGAGAACATCATCACGAACCTTCTGGAAAGAGCGCCTCGACAAGGACGGACATCAAACATCGTTATGACGAGGAAGAAACGCCAACAGAAAATTGCCAGGAACATCAACGTACGACTACATGTTGTTTTTTTCTTAATATTGTGTATTCTAAACGGGATTTTAATATAAATATAATTATTGAATTAATTATCCATGTATTTGAATTGTTTAGGAACTAGCTCCTGTTTATATCTTAGAGCGTTAATTTCAAAATTATTAACTAGCAACTCAGGGAGGTGGCGTCGATCGAGAAGCTTGCCTTCATGAAGGGCAGGCAGGCAGGCAGGCTGTTGGGGGGAGACGCTCATTGAGAAAGGACGAACAGAGAGGGCATTCTCGTGCGTTACAGCCTTGCGGCTGTTGCGCTTAATTGTAAAGTAAATCACAGCGTTGGAAAGTAAATTACGTTAATGTAATTACTGAATTAAGTTCTACAAGTCAGTTGTTTCTGTAGCCGTGGCAGTGCTAATTACTAATGAACATTCAGTACCAACTGAGTGCACAGCTCCTCTCAAGATGGCGGTGCAGTCACCGGTGATCCGCATAACAACGGCGGAATCGCCCGATAAGATGAGTATTCCCTCTAATAATACCAATCTAGGCTCTTCATTCAAACTTCTAAGTATGTAGGATGCGTATTCTGTCATAGAGTGATAACATTCATTAATATGTAACATCCCTTTCGATTAAAGATGCCTTTTATTTAACCTTTTGTGGTGAGATGAGTCAGGAGAGAAAAAGAGACGATCGTTCGTAAAAAATGAATGAAAATGATTACCGCAGATCACGTTACCGAAGATTGCTGAAATATTCCCTTAAGGTGGCAGCTTCAATTTGATTAGTAAATCATAGAAAATATAATAATTATGACGAATATATATATGTCACGACGATTAAAAGATTCGAAAGATCATGCTCCAGCGAATAATCTGACACGCGAATTATTACAACGATGTTCCCATCAGCGGGAAGTAGGAAGCCCATTACATCCTATATTAGTAAAAAATTTCTCTGAGAGTAACATCATCAAAGGTAATTACAATGTAAAATCACACTGTGGAATATTTTAACTTAGAACATCCCTGTGGAACCCGAATACGATTATACTTTCTACATAGTTCTTTTGTGAAGCCTTGCACAGCAACAGGTAATCAAACTAATTGACCCCATTATTAGTTTGGCATATTCATACGGTCGAGATTTGCATCTCTTGACCTCGGTTTAGATCGAAAAATTTAGACAGAAAGTAATGAATTTAATTTCGATCCTTTCTGAGAACTTGAAGCCCCAACACTGAATGTTCTCTGATAATTTCCAAAACGTCTGCTACTACATTTATATCTGAATTCCAATATTGAATCAGTGACTGAATTGAGTAATTACAAAACACAGCCAAGTAATCTGCACTTTCCGAAGCCCAAGTGCACATCGAATTCTGAAAAGTGCGCCCACTACTCACACAAGAAAAACCTGACCTAAATATAAAATGAAACAAAAATGCTTTCTACTTTTCCTTTGCAATTGAAAGCCCCAATTTAGTTACTCCGTTGCGCTACCTAGCGCGTCTTGTCTAGCCGACCTACAATTACAGGTAAAATTAACTTATTAAGTCAGTTCGGGGGTCAATAAAAGCGTTACTGACTGGCCAGAATCACACGACGATGCCACAAGAACCCGCTTCGAAGCCGCGTTATGAGAAGCCTAGTCATACAGCATGATGTCACCTGACATAAAAATATGCGAAGCAGGCAAATTTGTTTATACGTTCACTACGTTTTTACCTGGAGGAAAACCTGCATGTGTAGTAAGCTCGAGTTTCTTTGGTATTGATATGTGGTTGCGCAACACACTCAATTTTTTGTGCATTCAGGCAATCTTAATGCACACTCAAAATCGCACAAAAATAACACGTCACAACTGTTCAAGGAAGCATGATCACAGTACCGTTAAAGTAGAACAAAAAGCGAAAGTCGTTAAATAAAGGTCACAATCCGATCCATAAGGTTACAATGACATCTTCACCTATGGAATTAAGAGCAGAACGTGCAGATTACAAGTAGAGCCTAAACCTTCACTAACAATATACATTATTACAGAAGTTTACATACAATTCAATTTGTACACTGAACTGTACAAGACAAGGATCGATACGGACCGAAGCATGTCTGTGACAAAATCTCAGGAAGCAGATTCCAAATAACTCAAACGTAAGTCAAAAACTGAGTAACATACGAGAATATGAGAGGACAGTGAGATGATACTGAACAGCTATTTCAGTACTTCTGCTAACAGGAAGTTGTGTGTCATTCCACACTAGCAGAACGTCATTCGAAATTAGGCGAGGCAAATTAGTGTTCTTTCTCAAGTCCGTTCTGTGAAATTAGGATTGAACAGTGAGATGATGTCTCACTGGCAAAATTACAGCATTACCCATTCTGTATTTCTCTGCATAGTCTAAGCGACTTTGTGCCACGACGCGTTTAGGTAACCATGTAATTTCAAGGCAGTGCAGCAGGACACGCGTGTTGCGCGCTAATGGTTTGTGGAAAGCTAGGCGCTGCCTCTCGTGTGATGCCATACACTCTCACATGGCAGGCCAAACGCAACACGCTGCTAAATATCAGCTCTACAGCAGTGATTTAACTGTCCCAACTGGTTCAGATTATCAAAAGAAAAAATTCATTCCACTACACAAAGTAAGGGGGTACACCTTACATTCCTTATTGCATTATGAGGACCGTTGTTCAGTTTAGCGATAGGTATCTTTAATATGATATGCCGTAAAAATCCTTAACTGGTCTACAATATTCTGAAAAAATTATTTGAGAGCACTCGCGCAAAACCTTACACACCTATTCTGTACACAGGCTCAAAAATAATAACAAGATAGCTTTCAAACTATAGGTACGGAAAGTAACAGTTGGCGCGTACGGTACTGAGCTCTGTGTACATATATATGCATGATAACTTCAGTTCCAATGATAGAGCAAAACTCACGACGCTTTCATGCACATCTGCGCTGTGTTCGACTGATATATTTCACACTGTATGATGGATAGACAGATAAGAGACAGTGATGCTTTTCGTTTAGAAAACGTAATGAACCAAAGAAGCCTCAGTAGTCCATCGAATTATTTCTTACAGCTCGTAAAATAAATAACATCGGAACGTCTACTAGTAAACAAGTTAGTCACGAACCTGGATCTTCTTCTTATCTTGAGAGTGAGATTCCTTG
>JACJUY010001175.1:173446-188635 GCA_014220935.1 Platorchestia sp. MABIK | reverse complement strand
AAACACGCCCCGCCACAGCCGGCACACAAACACGCCCCGCCACAGCTGGCACACAAACAAGCCCCGCCACAGCTGGCAACCAGCGCAGAAATTGACATTCACCAGTCGAGGCGCGTAGCATTGACTGCCAACTCATCATTTGTACATTTATTTTATTATTTGCACACAAATACTCGCATGGTACAATGAGCTTCACAATTTCACTGCAACAATGTTTTCCAGACTTCAACCATCATGCCAAATAAAAGCCTCAAAAAAGAGCAAAAATGCATCGCAGGAGAAGTACAGCGGAGATACGAAGTGCAAACATTTCGAGCACCAGCTATTAGGTTTTTCTTCATTAGAAGATGAGGTGTGCAAGCTATTGCGAGTGCGAGATTTGAAGCAGGCTAAATTAAGCAATGAAGTGCTACAGGAATAAAGCGACCAGAAAGCAAGAGAAGTCGAAGCGTTGGAGACCTTGAAAGCAGCATCGGCGACCGGGTAGAGTGGGTCAGTGTGTCGCAGCGGCGCCGCTACGGTGCTGGGCCGGCCTCGCTCCTGTGGTGCTGTGGTGTTGTGGTGCTGTGTTGTTATGGTGTTGCTAATCCTGTGTTCCTGTGGTGTTGTGGTGCTGTGTTTCTGTGTTGTTATGGTGTTGCTGGTTCTGCGTTCCTGTGGTGTTGCTGGTCCTGCGGGCAGTTTCTGTGGTGTTGCTGGTCCTGCGTGCAGTTCCTGTGGTATTGCTGGACCTGCGGGCAGTTCCTGTGATGTTGCTGGTCCTGCGGGCAGTTCCTGTGATGTTGCTGGTCCTGCGGGCAGTTCCTGTGGTGTTGCTGGTCCTGCGGGCAGTTCCTGTGATGTTGCTGGTCCTGCGGGCAGTTCCTGTGGTGTTGCTGGTCCTGCGGGCAGTTCCTGTGGTGTTGCTGGTCCTGCGGGCTGTTCCTGTGATACTAACACAATAAACAACTGTTGACTCCTAACATATCTTGGAGGCGCAGCAGCTCTTCAATGGCAAGGATCTCTGCTGCTCGAAACTCATCAAAATTTGCCGAAAGATAATTGCTAATCGCTGACCTAGGATAATTCTATTGAATACCGTAAGTTTCTCAAGTAACATTCTGCGAGCCTTTGCGATACTTGAATGGAAACCCCTCCAAATTTACTGCTGCTTAAAAACTGCACCAACTCTATACTAGCCCTTTTTCAAACTTTCTCCACGCGCAAGTCATTTGAGGCAGAATACTAATCAGAACTGAATACAAACACTCACTAGAATACTAATTGATGTGCAAGCGCCAGAGCTTTTCTAGTTCTCACCGGTAAAGTTCTTCTCAAAACCAATGTCTAATACCAAAGTTCAGTATTGTGATCAGCAGCGGAGAAACAGACTTTACAGTCAAATACACATAGAACAACAATAAGATATCTTGTTAGACTAGATCACCAAATTGTAATTAACAGAAAAAAGCCGTCCTACAGAGAAGTCTCCCACGAGTAATCTGACATTTGGCGCAAATTTCAAGTGAAAGTAAATGATTAATCCTTGAATTATACTGAACGCATTTTCATTCGATGTTGCTCGTGAGGAGTGGTGAGAAACCCGAAAATGAACTACAAGCTCCTGAAAAACGAGTTCCATCCGGGGCCGAATTCTCAAACAATAATTAATCCCGTCGTAGCCGTACAGCTGGTAGCGTAAATTCCCCAAGTCGACTTAGATTGGCTACGTGCCACAAAACACAATGTAGCCAAGTTGACTTGAAAAATTCACGCAGCTGTTTGGCTACCATGATGTTCATTGCTTTGAAATCCGGCTCCAGTACAGGAGCAGAACTGACGCTGGCTTCATGTACATAATCACGTCAGTAATGTCATCACAGCGTGTCTGTAGGCATGGATATCGACGTTGTCATAATTAGCAACATCCAACCGCTGCTTAGATGTATGCCCTACGATGTCTAAAAAAGTGACAGCATCTTCTACAAAAATTTCTACTATTGCATCAATTGAAATAAAGGAAAAAATGTATGTTTCTGATAGATTGCACTAAAACTGATCTATTACGAGGGGTAAAAAAGCAACATTAACAATCTTCTCCCCTTGAAAACACGATGAGTTTGCCAACACAAACTGCGACACGTAGAAGTTGCATATACCTACGCTCCTAGAAAGCCAGTTTAGATGATAAACATGCATCTATGGATAAAGTTAATGATTGAATCGTGAATCAATTACACTGATACATAAGGAATGCACTGCTACGGTAAAAAGCTAACAGGCATATTCATGTTATACCTGTGCTTACGATGTGTGACATTTTAGATGTGATCTGCACCAACTGAATTACTCTATAAGCTGCTGAAACGCGTTCTGCATTAACCTTTCGCCGTTAGCTCTCAAGTTGAAAAAATCCTCAAAATACGATCATGAGCTAAACGAAAGAAAAGAGCACTTGAAGCGATTAAGGATAAACGTTCAAGCTAATAATTCTCGTTTTTTTCCTCTGTTTTTATACTGAACGTGATTCTTGGACCTTGCTTCTAGAATGAATCATTTATCCAACATGGAGAAGTCAACTAAATTGCAACATACAAAAATCCATTATTTGAAGTGTAAAGCTTATATAATTCACTAAAGCAGTGAAGAAAGTCAGAAATATATTACTCTATTACCCCAATCATCTCAAAAATATCATATATTGTTCCAAAAAGGCAACTCGAAAATCAGAATAGGATATTTAAGGCATTTGGCAACGTATTAAACATGAATAAGTACATAATCTGATACAACCTAAAAACCCAAGAACGAATTCTATTAGTCCCAGAAACACAAAACTTTCAAAACATTCAGTCTAATCTTGCAGCTTTTCATGTACCTAAAACATGTATTCCTAATACTTCTTCAAAGACAAATTTCTGGCTAATACCCAAATTATGTTATCAACCATAGAATTTACGAGCATAGAAACTTCTAATGAAAGTAAAGTTCTTCCAAAATTATGGCGAGCAATGTACTCACACATTCTCTTTTGCTCAAGCATAAAAGTACGATCAAAATTTAGGTAACAATTAATTTACTTGCAAAATTATACCAATTTTGTTAGTAACATACTTATAAAACAAGGTCATAGAGCGAGGTTTTTAAGGCAGCTACCTAATTAATGCAGTGAATGAGTGGTCAACTATGCTAGACAGCCTCTACGGATACGATGTTCAAGTACGAAGGAAATCATCGCCGGCATTGAAGATGAGATTGGGGCGCACTCTTGGAAGTACATTTCCTTCCGATACCAGAAACGAGGGAAATGTCAATATCTCAACGTGAAATATTTTAAGCACCCCTCAATGCCAATGGTCCCGTCAGCATCAGCGCCTTAACTCGATAGAGTTCAGTCCACTAGCTGTTGAAAGAGTACCCCAACAGTGATTGTGAGCACCTAACAGAAACTAAAAACAAGAATAGAATCGATCAGTTGTTAGTAGTGAACTGAGTTCAAGGAGATTAACTTTCTCAATTCCATTACGGAAACCAGAAGAATAGAAAAAATTAAGATTCCCTAGAAAGTATTGTACATGAAAAATGAAGAAATCTCTTAAATAAGCGTTCGTGGTGCTGCGGATGCTGGACAGTAGCTAATACTTAAGAACATCGAGTTTCCGACAGAAGTAATGAGAACATACAGTAACCCTTCTGAGCTCAGAACTCCTACAGCATACATATATCTTCCAAAAATGCAAAATGTTATAATTTCAATCTCCACGCATAAGTCAGGGGAGCCTACATCCTAACGAGAAGTGCACACTACAATATCTTCAACCTCCTACCTACCGTCAAGAGCACACGCCCACAGTGTGAGTTCAAGAAGTCTACCTACTCTCCTCTCCGGAAGTCAAAAACTTCCCCAGTCTCAAGAATCTAAATTGTTTAAGAGAAGCTTATCTTATGACTGCATGAGCAACACAGCGTTCTCCCATTATACAAAAGCATGTTGACCATCATTCATAGCAACTTTGTAGAGTTAGCGTTCGAGACACAGTCATACGTAATATAAGAATGTTACATAAAAACATTACAAGGTTCCACTAACGTGTTAAGCCATGCCACTGTCCAGGAGTTAAATACTGTTGAACATTCATTACCTGTTGTTGCACGTTGTTTTTCATTTCATAAATGAACTAAAACTTAAGCAATGGATAGCCTACATTGACACATTAGTCGCGACGTGAGCCGCCGGTGTACACGAAGGGAATTTTCATAATGCTGCTAACCGATCAGTAGTCATAAATTCAAATTTCATAAATACTTAATCAAAGCCAAGTAAAGACACGATCCAGTTAATGTTTGCTATTTTCAAAATTGCTCGCTACAATTGACTTTAAATTTGAGTTGAATATTGAACTTCAATTTAGCCCATCGCAGTCAGTGGACCCCTCACTATACGTTTCATCAACACCTTCCCATTGGGGCAGCGTTTCAATTTAAGCATTACAACCTGAGCTCGAAAACGAGTAGCAAAGAGGTCGGGGAACGCAACTGGAAATAATAATTCGAGGAGCTGACTCAGTATTTGACCTTTGGAACACGCCGCAACACCGCCCACGCGCAGCAACCACCAGCTCCATGCAGACGCGGACACGCCCACTTGGGTGCTGCTCATCACCAGCCACAAAATTTATGCCTTTCGAAATCAAAGACAACCGAACGATGACAGGTGAAGGAAGTATTAAATACGGCGTCAAATTTCACACAGCAAAATAAGCTGGAAATTAGTTGGTTCTGTTAATCTGTCTTGAGACTCTTCAATTCGAATATTTAGACTAAAGCTCTCATGACAATTTTTACAATTTGTGTTTTAGAGCAACCAATTAATTTTCCATTAACATGTACACGCATTTTCAGTTGTAATTACCTCTGCTTTCTAAATTAATGATACATACTAGTGCAGTATTTGAAATTGCTTTTTTACTAATTGCACCAAGAAGATGTTCCGCCCAAGCACGTCGCTGTGATGTTAGGACTTCGAATTAAACAGTTTAAAAGTTGTGATACAAATCAATATCACATTAATAATATAACCCCTACATGTGTCTCGCGGAAAAACAGAAAACAGCCACAACATTTTCCAGCCAAATTTAAGATTTATCAGTTCTTTGCTGCATTTGAAGCTACTTAAGTAGACATGTCAGAACAACTTTCCCACATCAAGTATTTTATTAAACTATCAACAACAACTTGCGCTTAGCCTTTCTCTTGCGACACAGTATTTCTACTCGCCGAGATGGACACAACCCCCAAACGCCTATTTTATAACCATGTCGTTCTTCTCACGGGCTCCCATGTTTATGTTTATGCTTAAATGAGCATCTCTTGGCCAGCGGTGGCCATCCTGTGCACCGCTGCCACTCGCACCACACCGAGAGGCGAGCGGTGCGCTCCCGGACTTCGACTCTCCCGGACTTCAACTCTCCCGAACCTCAACTCTCTCGAACTTTGACTCTCCCGGATTTCGACTCTCCTGGACTTTGACTCTCCCAGACGTCGACTCTCCCACAACCGGAACAAGGACAACGTGCGCTCTCAATATTGTACACGACCACTAAATGGACTTCAGTCCTAAACCCGTCCGTAACAGAAAGACTAGAAGATTGGGAAGCACTATGACACTCAAAGAATTTCCTACACATCAGAGATAAGAATTTCCGTTGAAATAAAGTCTCAGACAATAAAAGCAAATAAAGGGAAAAATTTCTCAACTCCGAGACTCAGCACCAGTATAAAGGTTAGCCAGCGAGCAGATATTTTAAATGGCAGGAAAAAAATCGAAGATCAAAAGCACTGACCTTTAGAGAACACTTTTTTAGGTGGAGCTCCGTGTCTGTGGGCTCCAAGATCCCGATTCTCAAAATGATAGTCAACGCGTTAATGATATGCACGCTGTGAATCCGAAACGCTCGTAAAGATCGTCAACGTCACGTTCCGTCATAAATTCAGCTCGGACTCGACAGCTTCCGGGAACACTTCGTGACAAAAACGAGTTTCATTGTAATGAAGTTACCCGTCGATCATGTTCCAAGGACCACCAAACTGAAGGGATCGGTACTGAACAAGTCAGGTTCAATTCGACTCGAGTAAAAAGAACATTAGCGACTAGAATAGAAATCCCTATAAATAGCGCAGTTACAGTGGCATGTAACAGGACTCGTGGAATAGAAAACGCGCTACTTTTCGCGCCAGACTCAAGGGAGACCAACGTAATGACCAGAGGAAAGATTTTCAAACAATTTATGTCATTGCAGTGTAAGATGTTTCAAGTGCATCTGATTACGCTAAGTGCTTACTGAACTTCTCACGAAACAAATTGGCCATGAAAATAATTGAGGACCTGACAGCACCGCAGAGTTGCCAGGTAAGGAATGATTTTAATAGACATTTGCTATTTAAAAAATTACACATTGCGCTCCCAAGTCGACTCAACGAACTAGCGTTGCCAGCTATACCGCAACGACCAAGTAAATTATTGAAAATTCGGTCCCTGTCTGAGGTGTACGAACTTTGTTATCCCTCACACGGCAACTGACGCCGAAACCCGAAGTCATAACTTTAGGACTGCTTAATTTTCGTACCGAAAAATGCCTTCGTAAAAAACGCACTTCACAGTGAAGCGCAAAATAAACATTTGATACGCTTCTCGCAAATATTCCAGCAACTGGAGACCGTTACGTTAATATCTGAAAATTTCGCAGGAAAATTTTGACAAGTAAATAGCATCAAATCCTTTTTTCAAAAAAGATTCGTCACGGGGGGCTTGCAGCAGTACACACACGCACGTACATACACACAAGACAAAAAATGCTCTTGTACAAATACGGCAGCCGCCTCCTCCCTTTCTCCAGTTGAAGTGATGATATCCGCATTCCACAGGGACACCCACCTAAATGTAAAATAGAGCGATGTTATCGCTGTCTCTGATCGTCGGTGGACTTCGAAACATTTTTCTGAGGCTCTGCTGAAATATTCCAATCATAAAATAGAAGAACAAGCAGAACGTGTCACATTTGTAACTATTACGTAACCACTTAGAAATGAAATTTTCAAGGGCAACATATCAGGTTAAGCAAAAGTTCCTAAAGATTTATTTTTTCAACTCACGAGTGATCAAGGTACAGACGCCATCAACCTCGTACGATATTCGACTGAACAGTGGAAAACCAAGGCATTACAGTACTGAATGTGCTCATAACAATATGAGCTCTTGCAACACCCGTTTTACAGACACAGCAGCGGCAGCAGGCTTTTAAAACAGTGAGAAAGAGGGATTGCTTTTATAGGGCCTAGATGCAGAGTACATCGGTTCATCATCCTTGAAAACGAAGTGCGGCACGGATTTCCATTACTCCACCGGCCAGCGTTCCAGTGCAATTGTTAAAATAACGACTTCTATAACAAACTTATCATCCATGTTCAGTGTGGCAAAGAACTAATACAGTCACAACATCAGATTTATTTGTACATCGTTTTCATGCACTCTTTCAAAAACTGAGAACTTTTTCACCACCAAAAAAGTTAACACACTAGGCGAACACACCTGAACTTCCATGCTCACGTACGTATTGAATAAGAGAGGAAAGAAAATGTTCCCAGTGCATTTAAACACTATCAATACCTCACGTTTTTGACGCACATTCATTCGCCCTCTGTCGACACAAAACTTCAATTTGTTGTAAATGCGTTGGGGCTCGAATCACATTTCAAAATAATCCGAGAAAATCCGAATGTAATGCGCGTATTCTGTGATTAAAAATTTATATTAACTGTATGACCCAACTATATTTTCATTTAAAAAAATGGGTACGAAGTTCTCATTAGAAAAGTAATGAAAATAGGCAGAGAGAATTTTAAAACGCATCAACTTTTATGATCACACAAAAATACAAAGCAGTTCTTAGACAATCCTCCTAAAAATAGAACCAACATT
The DNA here is from genome assembly GCA_014220935.1 of Platorchestia sp. MABIK. NCBI lineage: Eukaryota > Metazoa > Arthropoda > Malacostraca > Amphipoda > Talitridae > Platorchestia > Platorchestia sp. MABIK. The sequence goes on along the minus strand of JACJUY010001175.1, from coordinate 180,678 downwards.
TGTATTATTATAAGATACTAGGGCAGTAACGCTGCAGCACTTCCTACTACGTAACGCAAAGTGTCCGCAAACAGGAGGAATGACACCTATGCCCCAGCTTCCTTGGTACAGGAAGCAAAAGTTAGTTAACAAGCAAGGGCGGTGCTTCAAGTCTTCTCAGCCAAGATGCATTTCGCAGATTTTAGCACTACACAGCCATTTCTGAGTTTTTAAGTACACCATGTAATGTTAAAAAGATAAATAAAAGTTTACCTATAAAAGTTCTCTAAACGAGAACAATGAAACTGCGATCAACTCTTCATATAATTCTGCTTGTTCGTTCCTTAGTTAGTCCGTCCGTTACGTGAGTTTAGAACGTCGAGTTTGCAGTATCATAGCAACCGAATTCCTCAGAGTAACATAAAAAACGCTTTTATATGCATTGATATGTTTGACATTTTATAGATAGGTTATGTTATGTTAGGATAGGTTATGTTATGTTAGGATAGGTTATGTCGGATTAGAATAGGTTATGTTGGGTTAGGATAGGTTTTGTTATGTTAGGATAGGTTATGTTGGGTTAGGATAGGTTAGGTTGGGTTAGGATAGGTTAGGTTGGGTTGGGTTAGAATAGGTTTTGCTGGTTAGGATACGTTATTTTGGAATTATTTCACGGGTCCACCTTTGCTGCTGCGCAGCCGAGTTCAAAACTAGTAGGCGAAATATCAGAATTTACCCCGCAAACATCGTTTTATTTATCTAAGTTTTTAAGAAAGGGAACTAAAGAGAAGTAACCACAGAAACCAAATATATTTCTAATATTCCAGGAGAACTTGAACTAGGTTGAAAGCGTTGGAGACCACAAGTAAATTATTCATTAAACTTTCATGAAATATAACGAACCCATATAATCGGAGACAACAAACATTCACTACTTAAGTAATGGAATGTCCCACAGGCGAAAAAGTGATATAATCAGTGCAGTAAAAGACGCATGCTAACTTAACGATAACCTTAAGTTAACTAGTAACTTACTTAACCTTAACCGATGCTAGCAAACATCGTCTGAACCCAAGCCCAGCTCGTCTTCCTACGTACAACAGCACCTCATGTTGCGTGCATGGAAACCTCCGTCGATAATAAGACCAGTTAGTGCGGAATTTAGCATTAATTTCTTACTGTCGGTAAAGTATTAACTTCAAAAGTTTAGTAACAATAGTGCAAGGATGTGTCTCGTTGCATAACCAGTTTTCTCAGCTGGAGGAGCGCATGGGGGAAAAGTACGTCGTAATACTATATTTTCCTTCTTATAATAATTAATTTCTTCAAAAATTATTCACTCGAATAGTCTGACGTTCATTCATAACGATTTATAACTCTAACCATTTGACATAAGCATTCATATGACCCAACTCGCACGTTTCCTTAAAGTCATAATGATGAATATGAAGAACACGTACTAAGTGTAAAAAGCGGACAAACATTTTCATTCGATCAAAAAAGCCGCGTGCTCTTATAATTTACTCATTCACTTCTCTCTATAAACTCAGCGCACTGACGGCAACAACTTCACACACTGACTGAGTCAACGAGAGCATCCAAGTCATATTTAACGAGGTATTTCAATCTGAACTGTTTAGCGTAATGCATAGTACGCATAAATCTTGTGTGCAGACCGATGCTGTAAACATTCTTGTGGGTCAAGCCAATGCTATAAGCATTTTTGTGGGTCAAACCAGTGCTATGAACATTTAAGTGGGCCAAACCAATGCTATGGACATTCAGTATACAACACACGCCTGAGTACAGGCGTGCATGAGAGAGGGGCTCAGCAACAGACAAGCGAAATCCCGCAAGCGAGGCGCCAAAATGTACGCACTCCCGCGTGCGAGATGTGTGAGCACCATAGAACGAGTTGCAGCATAACCTTGGAACGCGCACGCTTCCTCCTCCTGCTGGCTACACTGTGTACGTACGCACGGCAGCCGTCTACAGTACCGCTGCAACTGGTATATGCGCCAGTGCACCGCTGAAATGAACATCGCATACCCTCCTCCAATGTGTTTACTGGAGAAAACGTGTGGTCAACGACGAATTATCGAAAGAATTATCACTCATCCTGACCTTGGATCACAGAATTTTCTCTTCCAGCTGTGCCGCTAAGTATGAACGCACAATTGGCAGCGTCTTAGGATGAAAAACAACCAAAGAGAGGCCCAGGACTTAATCGATTGGATAGTACTTTTTAGGATTTTTTGCATCCCATCAAGACTAATCACAGCACAGGTGTTAGGAGGAACATGGGCGACACATTTAAAGGTGACCGAGCCCATGTATTGAAAAATTACTTGATCTTATCCCGATAAAAATGTAAACCATCTATTATATACTTGAGAAAATATTTTTCTACATTGGGGCCAAACATGATTCAATACGTCCCTCCCTATCCCTAGCAGCAACTTCGAGTCTGACTCGGAAACGGGCTGTCCATTTCACACCGTGTGTTTCGAGGAATTTTTTCTCAAGGCTTTTAGAAAGGAATGTTTCAGAATTTCTGTCATATGGTAAGAAGCACAGGTTTGATTCAGGCCATGAGAGGGCCCATATTTCGCCGTTCTAAAAGCTTAGAAAATAGCCCAGGCACCTACGTTCTGTCCAGTTTGGCGTGTGAGAAAGTGCGCTGTCCTGCTGGAAAGAGAACGGATCTTGTGAATCTTCCTAGATATCAAATAAGCAAGGGTTAAATGTTGCTCGGTGTACAAATCTGCACTCACATTCACACCCGTTTGGAAAAAAATCTTTTTTTTGAAACAACAGCCTACAAGGAGTCTAATTGTAATGGAATCTGCTATCTGGGAGTCTAGGATGTCAATATGTGGCTTTCCTAGCACGAGTCATTCTGGCAATTGAACTTCGCACCAACAATGCAACAATGATGATCAGCTCGTTTGAAATACGATGTCATTTGAGACCATGCACACCTTGAACTTAAATCAGGGCAGCCTTTTCCGAAGTCGGGAGTTTTTTCGTCTGGTAGCCAGTGAGTTTACGCTTTTGCATCTCGAATAGCAGCACGCTCATGTTCTTAGACGAAGTTCTTATCCTTCATTTTCTTTTTTTTGCATAGATTCATTTCAACGGCTTATTTTCACATCAATTGTGGGGGGTTCGTCTCACCCTTGCTTTGATAATCTTAAAGGAAGGGAGAAGTTCGAGGGTGACCACTTCTACGACAATCTTTGGTAAATCCAAGTTCGTCGACCTGAAGCAAAATCTGCTTACTCGTAGATTTTTGCGCCTGCAAATTCTTGAAGGCGCCAAACCTACAGCTGCACGTTTATCACTCATTCTACAAAATATACTAAATAATATTAAATCGCCAGAAACAATACAGGGAAGTGGATATTTGGCGCGAGTGAACCTTAGCATGGCTAACAAAGTGACTCTAACGCTTTTTAAATGCATGTAGAAAATCGGTCCAAGAACTCATCGTGCGCATAGAGCCATGCCTGTCACTCCATTTTTAAATTCATGTAGAAAATCAATCCAAGAACTCATCCCGCGCATAGAGCGCGATGCCTGTCAGCGCCATGAATGCACAGTACCACGAAGCACAAGCTGCACCACGCGCTAATGTTTTTTCCAATATAACTGCAGGCCGGCGCCTGTCCGCACCACAGCTGACGTCTCGCAACGCTGGGACCAACAAGCGAGCTGAACTCGGGGCGATGGTTCCAGTATCATGATCCACCTGCAATACTTAGACCGCAATTGGTAAAAAGGAAGTTTGTTATTCAACTTAAATTTGAAGTCAATTGCAATTAATAAGCAATTTTGGAAATAGCAATCAGTAACTGGATCATGCCCTTACGTAGCATTAATAAAGTATTTATGAAAATTGAGTTTGTGACCACTGGTCGGTCAACAGCATTATAAAATTCCCCTCTGTGGCCACCTGTGGCGAACGTTGCACTCGAAGTGTTGAGGCCAGTTACAGAGAGCAATGCATCCCACGAAAAATTGGGTTTACAACTTGACAAAGCTGAAACAGCAGGATTGATGTGACGACGTGCACATGCTAATATTCGTAAAATTTCGCCGCACAACGTTACCAACCACAGTACACTGCTCAAACTGTAGCGGTGCGTAATTTGTCCAGAGAATGAGCTCCAAAAACACGTCATACCAAGTCTCAGAAAAAGCTTAACATTATTAAAAAATACAAAAACAATATAAAAATTGCATGATGAGTTGACGGTCAAAAAAAAACACTCCACTACAAATTAAACATTTTTCAGTGGTGCCGTAAATGAATGTTAACGGTTTTTACCCCCACAGTTTGACTATACATCTAGTCATTTTCATTACTCATCAATGAGAGCACGAAAAGCCTGCATTTAAAAGTAATTCGCTGGTAACACTCAGGACCTTACACACTCATTAAAAAACGTCTCCATGGTCTAGGCATTCATGTGACGCTCGTTTGAGAAGCGACATTTCCCAAAAACTCAAAACGTGACGTCTTCTTGAGTCGCTAGGCTGACCTCTCTATCTCAAATCCTCAAGTTATGGCTTCATTCAAATGAAATTTGAGCATGAAGAGCACTCATAATTTCAAAACCCATACGGGTTACGAGTGATTTATGTGATCCAGTTTTAATAAAAAAAATTAACTTGAAGCAAGAAAAAGTATTTGAAAAAACGAACTTTAAAGCCAAAAAAAGCATTCGGAAAAATGAACTTGAAGCCAGAAAAAGTTCTCAAAAAAGTGAACTTGAAGCCAGAAAAAGTGCTCGAAAAAGTGAACTTGAATGCAGAAAAGTGTAATCTGGCAACCGTGATGGCCCGTGCCCGCTTGTCACGACCCTCGCTGCCAAATCCCTGGGCTCACAACGCACGTGAGGCGGTGGCTGGCAGCGCGCTGCTCTTATAAAGTTCAAGGCAAAGAGGCCACGCGCGTACTGCTGCGGCGCTGTTTCCTTAGCCGTTTGCTGGTCATGGGGTCTCGTCCGCTCCCATTACAGCCACACTCAGTCAGGAACGATTAGCACCGCTCTACTTTTTTATGATTGAACTTTTAATATCAGTTATGTTAATTCTGAAGTGAATCCAGCTTGGTGCATGTTTTATCAAAACAAAAGTAAACAAAGCCAGTTAATGCTCGCTGTGTATCACGATTGTTATGGTTAAAATGTTATGCTGCTCGTTTTTCATTAAAGTCATCCCATTATGCTCTTAAACAGTTGTTCATACAACAGTTTCCTCTATGTTGTTGGAGATTGTTGTACCGTGTGATGTTTAAAACTTTCCTCTAGCTTTTGAAGACGATCTGGCTATTAATTTGCGTCTGTACCCATAAAAATTAATCCAAGACCTTGTGAAGATGTGCCCACGCAACCAAAGAGGGACTCTAATATGACATTGCCTCAATACACGTTATTTATAGCCTAACATACTTATGTCTTTCATTGTAGGGTGATCCGAAAAATGATAACTTTAATTATCGTTACAGAGTTTTAAGAGAATAATGCAGGTGTACCTCATTTGCCTTGGCAGTCCAGCTCTTCAGGGCCTATTACTAGGGCATAATTGCAGCCACAAATAATTATTTGAGGCTGAATTCAATTCGACTGGATCGACCGACCCAAGCGACGGCGTCCAGAACTCCCGGAGCTACTGGAATGGCAGCTATGAGCAGTTCTCATCAGAGGGTCACCAGAAATGTCTAATTCCTGCAAAATATTCAAGCTTGGCGTTTTTCAAATAAACCGTAAGAACCATTCAGAATCTTACAATTCTGCATGTTGTCTGATTTTGAATGGTTTTCAAGGTCAAATTTCATATTTTTTGGCATCCAAATTGAAGAGTTTTAGCCAGAAAAAAGTCAATCTGTTAATACGGATCGGACACTCGTGGTATTAGCTTTACAACAACTGAGTGTCTTGGTAGTCGATAGGACGTTGTCTCCAGCCAACACATTTGGCTGGAAAATACAAACATATCACTGGCTCTTCATACCTTGAAATTTCGCTATCAATAAAAACTGTCAGAATTAAATTTCGATTCTATACTTTCATTTGATTGAACCGAAATACTGACATGGGAAAATTGATTATAAGGTAAACAGTACAAGCAGTCAATCCTACGAAAAATACGCTGAAATTAATGTAATAAAACAACAGCATTCACTATATTTCTACTTTGACGACATAAAAAATACAGAATGGCAACTAGAAGAAGCAATTGGTTTCTATACTTGTCAATTTTATTCTCTCACTCCCGTTGAGCACAGTAGTATTTGAAACGTTAACGGAACCGTGCAGGAGAAAAGAAACTTGCAATTATCAAAGAGAGCTTAAATGCTTTGCTCATACCAAGTTCCTGCAAACCACAGATCGTTTCACAGCCTAAACGTTGAAACATCAAACCAACACAACCACTCGGCAAAAAATATTTTTGGCCCCATCAATGACAAAATTTAAAAACCTTTTTAAATATTTTAAAATACCCGAAAACTTTATTAATGAAAATTTTCAAAAATTTTATTATTGAAAATATTCAAAACCAGGGACACGTCTGAAATAATGTCATTAATTATTCATCAAGAGCGCTAACAAGGCGCAGTCAACTTGCGACTAAAATTAGAGGGCTATGCAGGACAATGTCTGACCTCCTGCCCTAATAAATATTACTTACTGAGAATTCTATTTTCTAGCGACCGTATCAGAGGAAACATCAGAAGAGAAAATTTACCCTACATCTTGAAGCCTTTGTGACTGTTCAAGCAAGTAACTTAATGGAAATACCAGCAGCACTCGGCAAATAGATCATTTCAAAAGATAAAGCGAGCCAACTATTGAGTGGCGATGATGCTAAGGCAACGGAACTGTTACGGCAGCCACCATGCACTAGATCACAAATGCAAGTATTGTGTATTTATCGTTCATCGTCAAAGGCAACAAGTTCCCCTTTCTGTTTAAATTAGTTAAGAGTCAATCTCATTCGCAATCAAAAGCTGGAAAATAAACTGTCATTGCGCTGATTACTCAGCGAGAAAGAATACGTAAAACAAAACATGTGAATATCAAAACTTCCGTAAATGAACAGCTCACCAACAAGAGAACGAAACGAATTAGGCGATCGTAGAGACATAACGCTCAATCTATCATTGGTTACAGCATTAGAGAACCAAGTAGGCCCGAAGTTTCTCCGGTGTGTTACTTCCCCAGTTATATTTCCCCCCCCCCCCCCCC
>JACJUY010001175.1:129000-144377 GCA_014220935.1 Platorchestia sp. MABIK | reverse complement strand
TGGCTGAACGATGCAATTTGAGTTTGCTGTAATATAAAGTGATATCAAATCATAGACACGCACGAGAGATCATTATACAAAAACACATTAGTTTTACCAGAAGAGATGATCAAAACTACGAAACTGAAGCTACGACAAAAGTAGGCGTCATTTGACCATTCGATTCACCTATTACATCATAATACGAACTTATTTTCTGCTTCGTTCCCACAGAGAAAAATTTTAATACCTTTTCTGACGGGAAGCAGATCTAACAGTTGGTATTCGATCACTGGACATTGTTGTTGCTTCTATTCACACCACACGCTTAAACGGGCTTCGGTCAGCCCATGTGGTCAGTCAGCAGACAACGAACGGTTCGATGATTCTAAAACAGCTGTAACTGGAAAGAAAATACAACACAAGGTGTGCTGCTCCACGTGCAGGCGCGCAGTGCGAGATGACTTGCTGACAAGTTTCACAATAATTTATTACTGCGAAAACTTTCCTCAACACATCGTTTTTAAGCATCTAAAAATGTCTCAAAATACAGACTTGAACATCTACTGGGTGTGAATTTCTTCCCTATGTTCATGTTATGTTCTTAAGATCAATATTCAATCATTGTCAGCAGACGAGGCAGCGCCCGATAGTTTAGCCCCGTGGGCTGCTCAGGCGCAATCAGTCTTGGTTTAGAGAGGCTGTTGTGCTTCTACAATGATACATAAACGGGAAGCAGCAGTGGGTCTCTCTTATGTATGAAGTATTAAACCACATGCTTTACCCCTCACCTGCATTCAAAATTGGTGCATATTTATTAAAGATGGTCGGAAGAAATTTCGCTTGCTAATTGGTTTTATATAGTTTTTCGCTATTCGTTTTAATTTTTGTAAAACATTACGTATTAAATACAGAATCATACTCACCCATTCTAGAAAACGCTTCGAGGCTGATCTTTTTTTCACATCCGGCCAATGCTTGATGTGGGTGTAGCAGCTCAGCTAGCTAATTACACCACACATAAAATTCTGCTTATTTCTGCATGCACATTATATATTTCGTTATTTTTTTACACTGAAAATACAACAGTCTTTATCGGACGACTTCAACACTCCGTTTTAACCTGGAAAACTTGAAAAGAGAAATGTGTTTCGACTAGCAATAAACATTACATGAATACGGCTGTTTGCTCTCAAGTAGAAAATAGAAAAATATGTTAGAGGTAGTCGAAACGTAAATTAGAACCAAGCTCATAGCTAGATTTCTTTCTGTATTTTTTAACATAGAAGCTGAAAAATAGTTCAATCTTAGTTACATAGCTTCAATGTCTTTTGTTCACTTCTTCATAGATTGCTAATAACGGGTTCGTGCTCTGCTTGTGCAGTCGTTGTTGCCCTTAATTCGCGCACTCCACAGCACCCCTCGCGCTCCCCAGCGCACAACGCAGATGAGGATGTTTTGTCGCCTCTCAGCACCCTCGTGAAGCGCTCTCAGACCAAGCGTTCAATAAACAGGAAAATTTTAGAATTCGAAACGAATTTTCACTGGGCAAATAGTGATTGACTACACCTGAGTTCATTTACGTCTCCGCCATATTTGCTCGCGCACCACAGAATTGAGGTGTCTGGAAGAAGACTAATGTGCGCACCTCTTGCGGATGCTTGTCAATCTCACGAAGAAAACGCAAGCCTAAGTGAGCACGCGGCTTAGTCCATTCTATCTGCTGGTGTCGATGCCTTTTTTGGTTCTACTTTTCTTCAGGCATATTCATCCAATAGCAGTCCGTACTGAGCAGCGCGATGATAACATCAAAAAATGGGAGGATAAATTTTGGGGATTGAATTTTGAAAACAACTAAAATGCTCAAGCTTTCCAGGAATAGAAAAAAAAATTCTTTTAGGGTGAAAAAGTAGTGGAAGATCCGTGACTAAAAACTGTTTCCTTCAATTGGAGGCTGATCGATCCAAGCGAAGGATGAACCACCGATTTAAGGTCGTCTTTTCTTGGTTGTAATTTGATCCAGCGCCATTACTCAAAACCAATGTGCAAGTACCGTAACTTGGAACAGAGACGTCCTAACATTTGTGTCTGAGCTCACTCGAGGCCAAGCTTGGACACCGTGCTACAAACTCGTCCACATTCGCTGGCTGAGTAATTCTGCAAGAAGGCAGCAAGGCCAGCCACGCTCTGGCGATGGCCTAACTTTGGCAGCTCGTCTAGGCCGAGCCGAGACTTGCATCGACTGGCGTCCAGCAACCGCTGAAATTAATGAATTTTTTTTTTTTCGTTTCCGTTTTATGCTCCCGCAGCCAAGCAGAACTCAATCACGGATTTCAATTAATGTAGTACTCCGTTATGTATAATCCATTCAACTGTTATTAATGCGAATTATGCACATGTGGAAATGACGAGCTAAACTCACCGTCTTCCAGGTCAGAGAGTGATTAAAATGACTCGGTGAATATCTTCGAACAGTATAGATGAAACAAATAGAAGAGGAACTCAGCTACAATTGCACCAGAGTGTATGACGACGGTACGTGTGTTACAAACAGTCACGTCCAGCCTCAGCGAGGTTATTTCTTCGCACACAACTGCCATATTTGTGACGACTTAACTATATGTCGCTTCTTAACAGGACAATTTATTCTTAACCGTTCGTTTCCTGAAACGTAATTTGAATTTACTCTTCATGTGCTAGTGTAGATTGCACGGGAAAGGCTGTTCTTGTGTTACCTTCATTTCACATATTTTTACCCACATCTGTGCCGGAGCAAGAGAACATGAATTTCTGACGACATTAAACTCTAACACGGTCTCAACTCTGCTCAGATGAGCACTTCTGTTCAAATAGAAAGATCCTGTGAATTATTTTGAAAAAAGCTTACCTAATCATCTTCAGTGAGGTGCTTCCGCATCGATATGATAATATGCATCTCATACATGGAATGACGGCTACACTAATAATTATGCACAGTGAAATAACCGAGGAATATTATTATGTCTTACATGTTTACGTAAAACGTGGGTAGATCGTCACATACTGAGCAAACCGCTTAAATTTTCATTTTCATACAAAGAAAAATAGTTTCGTCAGCCCTTGATATCACTATGCACAGTACCGTATGTACATGCAATTGTATTAATGTCGCTACGTTGAAGCGTTGCTCAGCTTGAAAAGCAGGGGCTTCTTGGCGTTATTTTTAGCTAGTAGTTTCTAATCTTTCTGCAGAAGATGTTACATCGTTTACACAGCAGTCTTGATATAGAGAACAGGGTGTTCGTTATATGAGCTATGCCTGGAACTGAAATCACTTCTCATTCTAAAGTCTCATCACTGCAAACACGTCTGCTAGGAGCACTGAAGCCTTTTATTGGTGGTATACGGTACGGGATGGAGAGCAGAGACAATTTTGATCAGTTAGCAAATGGCTGTTCTTGCCACCTATAGAGTCCGCTAGTGTGTCACTGCAATTTCCATCTATAACATTGTTAAGACTCAGGTCATTTTTTTTTTTGTATTCAGAAATCTACCTATTTTGATCATTAGGATGGGAGTTGTGAGGCCTCAAAATTACCCAGAAAGTGCAAAAGGCGACTGATGAAAACAACACATTTTAAATTATTTCTCATCGAGAGCAGGCAACTCACTGAAACAATGAAATTTTGAAATCTATCGATGCTTTTCGACAACTCTGTAGAGTTACCACATGCTCAGTGCTGAAATTTTATTCGCTAGGAGAGCAAATTTGAGGTTCTTGGTCAGGAGAAAAGCAAGTAAGGTGTGTAAGTCAACAAAAAAAGTTTCGCTGCCAGTTGTACTTCTCCAACGACGTGAGTTGCTTGAAAATCTCTCCCTAGATCGCGACCTAATCGCAAAAGTTGTAGGCTGGATCAAACCCAGGCGCAATCGCTTCATCTGAAGTCGCGGCGAGCATGACACAACAAATGCCGTCGGATCAGTCTGCTGTGCACTTGCCCTAAAGCGAAACGATTACAGTACGACGAATAGAACCGCTCCATAAACTTCAGAAGGTTTATAACATTCTTTCTCGTAACCAGGGAAAAAAAAATTACTTGGTACCATTCACTAAAAATTTGCAACATTAGTTTTCCTACATTAAAAGAAAATTAAATCATAAAAATTTGTTTAGTTTGCTTTGTTCTGTTTCTTAATTGTCTTTAAATTGACAAGAGTACTACTTCATTTACTCTATTTCCTACGCAAATTATTTAGGAAAAAATACCTAATCTGTCTAAAAGCTGAAACGTAGCCAATCATACATTTTCTATCTTAATGTTTCATTTCTCATTTCATATTGCTTTTCAAGTTTCGACATTGGTTGAGCCCGAAGTTTCGTGATGTTCGAATTACCGCAAAGATGAGTTTCGTGTTTATTCGTAGTTCGGCACAACCCGAAAACAATGCTCAGCCGATGTAGTAGATGAGTAATGAAACCTGAATAACAGAGAATCAATACTATGTCTTTATTAAATAAAGGACTACAAAGGAATCAGTACCTACAAAGCCGAAGCATGGTGGTATGTTATTCAAAACAAGAAATACCAGCTATCGTCTCATTCGGATTTCATCAACCTACGCTGGAAACATTCAGAATGGAAGTAAGGCTTCTTACCGGCAGATTAAATTGGTGCAGAGGTGATCACGATGTCTAGATCACTGAAATAAATCAATTGATATAAAGGTAATATTTCCTTCAAAAATGATTGCACTGGTCGGTGGTCTGTCAGAATCATCAGAGCAATGATAACCCCACAACGCAGACACGAGACTTATTATTAAGTCATCATGAAGCTCACCAAGCCTTCCATTGGCAGAAGTACATCCAAGGGAACTACTTTTTTTCAATATTTATATATGAAAATTAGCCAAAGATCTTCCAGTAAGAACTCCTTGGTAATCAATATCTCTGTGCATTAATTTTCATTCGCTCAACCGCAGAGAGAATCAAGTTTAAGCGTTGTTTTAGTCGTAAGATTTGCTCAGCCTCAAAACATGTGCAGGCGCATCTACTCCATCCAGCACTCGAGTTCAAAACAGTGACAAATAAACCCCACCTCTTTTAAAGCTGCCTGCCCCGACCAAATACCCCAGGAAATGTGCAACACTCTCTTCAAATCGGGCACATTATTTTCATCGTCCTGCTGTGCTGCTCTGACGTCAGTAATTTGCTTTGCATTCCGCTGCCACAGATGCTCCAACTCCCTCAAACAAGCTTTATTGACAATCAAATTGGACTTTCGTAAAAATTGATAGGTTTAAAAAAACATTCACTGTGCAGTTGTGTCGTGTTCAGCCTTTTCTGGTATTCGCATTTGCTGGAGTTAACAGGATGAAGTCCTATTTTCCGTATAACTTTACTCTGGTTGGAGTTATAACTTATATTAGAAATTGCTCAAATTGTCTCAGAACATCGTTGAATGAAGTTTAAAAAGTTAAATGTAGGAATATTTCACTTCACTTTCGCTTATGAGAATTCAGTATCAGTACGTCATCATTAAATAAACTTTGGTACTATTTACATGTTAAATTTCTAAATTTATTCCTCGCACATTGAAACACGAGTACAATTCTCGTGCGCTGCAATCAAAGTTGATTAATAGAGTTACAAACACTGTCAGAAGTAGCCAGTTCTGCTTCTACAAACCTTCTGAATGAACCGATAAATGATTTCATTAACTCTGGCTTGACTCTTATTTGACCCAGTTCCGCTAGAATTTCCTTCATCATTCGACGCATGAGTCAACAAACGTTGAAGACAAATGTCACCGCCTTGAACTGCCGCCGCAGTAGCTGCTGTGATCCTCGATTTGTCTCCTCAGCTCCACTTGTTTGTTTGCTGGTAAGGCGTTCCAGCGCTTAGACCACAGGTGGGATGTCGGTAGAGACACAGTAGCGTTTTTGCCAAAAATTTGTGATGGATTTCGAGCCTTAAAAGATTAGAGTGAATGTAAAGTAGAATGATAAGCATTGAGAACGGTGCTTAATATAACTCGGCAACACTCGAGTGAACATGGGCAAACACTCAACTAGCACTACTGCAGCGGCATCACTAGCATTTTTAGCAGCAGTACCTATTCACACACACACACACACACACACACTTGGACGCAATAATACAAGTTAAGCCAAACAGCTAGCCATTGCATCAATATTTTCTGGGAGTTACCATTCCACCATGGCTCACTTCGCTTCGGGAATTAAGTCTGCTTCAGAATGCACGCTTACAGTGAAAGTAAGAGTTCAATGACATGTGAAGTTCATCGGAGCTCACAAGCTAGTAAAGTTTAGACCTTATGGCACTCATGCTTATCACGGTGATGAACTATGAATCGTCCAAGTGCAGTATGCATAGCTAAACTCTCAGTGCTCAACTATCAACTGAATAACAGGCAAAATAATAATATGAATGGATACCTAGACAAAAAGGCAAAAAAGAAAATTTCTTCGTTTGATGGCATTCATGAACACGATAGCAACGGTACAAACAGATATTTTTTTCCGTTACTCTGGGAAAAACACAAGGGAACCAACGTTAACAACTTCGAATCACAAAACAGGCACAGAAAAGCCCATCGTAGAACAAGCCATCAAATAGAGATATCCACAACGAGGATATATCAACAAATTACTCTCAAGTTTTCAGGTAACACTTATTACGAGCCGTGAGCATCTATCACGACTGACCAGAAACGACGCACACACAACACGCGACACAAGTCACAGCGGCTCGCTACTGGAGGCTCTCCAGCAGCAGCGGCGTCAGGTGCCGCTCGTCCAGCAGCGTGTGTCACGCGCTCAGCCGTCCTCGCCTCCAGCGTCACGCGTCACGCTTCCGTCGCAACGGTGCGTGTGTGGGAATTGCGGAGCTTAGAGTTGGGGGGGCGCAGTTCGAGGTGAGGGGTGAGGAGTGGGAGGTGAGGGGTGAGGAGTGGGAGGTGAGGGGTGAAGAGTTGGCGGTGAGGGGTGAAGTGAGGAATGAGGGAGGTGCAGAGCAGGAGGTACGAGGGAGATGAGCAGTAAAAGATATGAGTAACGTCATGCCACACTGCTGTTGGCCGTGAGGATCCTCATTTAACATAACGAGAACACAATTAATGAAAAAAGAAGCATTCATTATAATTGTTCGAAGAAAACACATGCTGTAAATTTTTAGAGTCATCCAGTTGTTGATTTTGTCAAGTGTTTTGTTGAATTAGAGTTGGAACGACCATGAAAGGGCTTGATGTGGGTCATTGACCTTTACTTCGGCATCAAGACTCAAGATAAGGAAATGCTTAAAAATGTAGCACGCAAGTAAGTTATTTCATATTGGAGCTTTATTTGAGATTACATTTACAATAGTTTTAAGAATTATCATAGATTCGCTTTCACTAAGAATTATCCTTCATCAGCTCATTCATTTTACTTAATTTGTCCTTAAAATCTTTACTGCCTTACCGTCATTCGACCAACTACTCGTTTTAGTCATTAAAACTTGATGAGTCAATTCGAGTCACTTCCGTGTGCTATGCAAAAAATACGTATTTTTGAATAGTATTTATTCTAAATATTTACCACAGCGTTGCATCTGCATAAATTTTCATTCCCTTTGTTGTTCCCTCATTGCAGCTTATGTTTTTACTGATGGTAATAAAACAGCTAAACCTTAAATGAAAATGATTCATTTCCATGAAGTGACGAATGAAGGTGACGACGAAGGGAACAGTACGAGGTCGACAACGTCTTTGCTTGGCCTGGCGTGCCTGGCGTCGCTAAGCCCAGCAGCAGGACAGCGGCTGTCAGACGCGCCTCCATGCGTTAGGCCGAAGTGTTCAACCAGGCTTACCAGAGCAAGCGAGACAGCTCTTGGTCAGGGTGACCACGTACTCGGCGCTGCTTTGAAGTCCGACGTACAGGTGTTGTGAATATGGAACTATAAATGAATTTCCTAAGGCGTTTAATTCAGTTTCTGAAACGGTAAAGGGATTGAGTTTTTGCACCCCAAAAATTGTACAAGGCGGATCTAGAAATTGAATGAGACAGCAAAGTTGACGCACTTTTAGCTCCTGATGCGTAGTTTTCACTTTGAAATGCACAATATTTCAAGAAATTGAGAGAAAAATAATCACATGTCAAATAGACATCGGCTTAAATGAATGAAGTCTAATCCATTATTCGATGAATTCAATTTCATATTACTAGCTCACGAACTAATGGAATCACTGAAAATAAAATAGGAGGGATTGGAGTGGTAAATTCACTCATATCTCCCTCTTCGATTGTAGCTGATGACAGATTTTCCCAGAACATAGAACACTGAAATAAGCCGTGCTGCTGGGGGCGTTATTCAGTACCAGAAGAGGTGCGACGCCGCCTGGTGCACATTACAAAGGCGACGGAGCTGCGCTGCTCGCCACGAGGGCGTTCCTCACCGCCACGCAGCGGCGGCGGGCTGCGCTCTGGAGGTTATTGACGCCATCCTTGGAGGTGTCGTGCAATCTTGTGTGCTGACCGAGTGGAACAATTTCTTCATAGCTGGCTTTTCTTCTCGCCTTTCATTTTTCCGTCTAAATTACCTGGAAGGCCGTGCTCACTCTTGGAACAACCATCACCTACTGTTTACCTTATATGTCTACTATGACCAAAAAATTTTGCTTACAAATTTTATGCATAAGATCTCGCATTTTTGCCATTTTGTGCCAGTCATTCTCGTAGTTGTTCTGGAGTAACTCTTGAATGCTGCCATTCAGGTAAGGCAGTCAGTCTCACCCATTGTTTAATTATAAAGGACACCTCAATAGTGTTGGGTTTAAAGTGCCAAGCACTTTAATAAAGATTTCTCAACACTCATGACTTTGGAAATGGCCAATTATGAAATTTATAGGATAACATCGACAATTATCATGAGAAAAATGATACACTGCTGCAAGGCTTACTTTTTTATTACATGATCAGTGAGTGCATAATAAATACAAAGCCAGGAATAAAAATCGGGTAAACTCATGCCTCCTAAGTTTTGCCAAAGAAGTGTAGCTCCTGATGTGTAGCCCTGTCACCAAGCGAGTGTTGCAGCGTTCATACCTTTTAAGCGCCCATTTGGATTCACTTGTTACCACACTTGTTCGCAGAGGTAAGAACTCTTATGTAAGTTGTTTCTTGTTTCTATTGCTTACCGCTAAAAGCTCGAAATATCCTTCAAAATATATTTTTTCCCTAACTTTTGAAGGCTTTATGAGTATGTTCCTAATTTGGTTTTATTAATTTCAGGGCGTTATCTACGTGTTAATTTGTGCCGGTTGTTTTTTCACACAGCTCCTCAGAATATACTTACAAATCTAACATATGCTTTCGATGGCCTTTGTTCTATAATTATTCTTTGAGAATAATTACTACCAACTCATTCTTTCATTCGTGTAATAATAACCCACCATTTAATGGTTGTAAAATATGTTTATTCGTTTAACGTTAATTACTCTTGTATAAAACGCCAACTAGCCAAGAGGTCATCCGATTTATTCACTTTGGCAATAACTTTCGAATGAGGCTAAGCGATTATCCAGAGAGGCTAGACAGAAGACTTTCCGCAGCTCGTGCTAGTCTACGTACACAGAGCAAGAATGAGACCTGGAAGGTGCAGTTCGTATACGTAACTCATGAGGGTCAAATCACATTCACAAAGCAAATAAATTTGACCTCCAAAGGGAGTTTTCCGATCTCATGCGCATAAGTTTTTCTTCTTAATCATGATAGGAGCGTGAATGACCGATTATTGCAGTGGACTTTTGAAAAATGATTAAAATGCAACTTCTGTGTTCAGGAGTGAAAACAGTGGTGTGTTCGTTCGAGTAGGTCTATTTTCACTTTCATTCTCTGCGACCGAGGCGGTGCTGGGGTGAGAGTCTGTCCTCATGGCGGTCTAATAACGTAGAAAAGCAGACAAAAAAAAACCGGGTAAGTCGGCGGTAAAACGTTCAACTTCATTGCATTGATCAATTTGTATGGATAAAATGATTGATAAAACAGTATAATGCTGTAGTCTTATTTTTCACTGGTTGTTGCGCACTAATTTAACGAGTCCAAACTATATAAATAGGAGTGACGTTTTAGCGTAAATGTAGACGCCGTCCTACATTTTTCTTATGTGCCAGCGTTAAGCAGACCACGTTTTATTGGCGGAATATTTGTTACGTACGTAATGCAGTCCTGTTTGAAGGATTAGAAATGAGCGATCGAATGAACCTAGTGATGTTCGAATTAAAAGTAACCTGCTGCACAAAGATGGGAGTTTTAAGACATTTTACGTAGCTTGTCGTGCAACAAAGTTATCTTAAAAGAACTCACGCTGATAGTTCTACGCAACGACAACTTGAAATGATTTGAAATTCCGACCTCAGGCTGCATGAAAAAAAATTTGTTGAAAACTCGTTGAGGTGTTTGAAGTGTTGACGCAACACGGACTGCAAATATAGAATGCACAGCAAATTTTACATTCGCGTAATAGTGGACTGCGAGACGTGCTATTGAAAAAGCGACAATCGTAATCACAATATAAGCAATAATGATCACAGCATCTCATCAATGGTCTTTCTAACGTAACTATGTTAATCCACTCAAATTTGATTGAGCGGCTATTAAAGTGATGTCACAATACACAATTTTTTAACTATTCCAACACGATTTCGAATCCATAGAAATATTCCCGTTTTCAATACTATTCATGACTCGGTATCAATACCTGTTTATTTTATGTTTTTTTTCAAGTAGATGCTATCGAGCGAGGATTGCGAAACTACGCATATGCTGCGTCTATCGACGAGAACATATTTTTATAAGACGGTTCTTTTCGAGGAGATGGAAGGTCGTGGGTCAGACGCAGCATTTCAGCATTTCTGCCTAATTTAATGCGGCTAGTAGCTAAATATAGCTACAGGGCGATCAAGCATGAGCGATAATTTTGAATGGTAGAAACTCAGGTGAACTAAAAAAACTGATTTTACAAACGTTTTACCAGCTCTTCACATAGGGAGGTTTTATTATTCCGTAGATATGAGACCGGATGCATGGAATATGTTACTGTCTGTGTGTCATTTAGCACAACCTATACTTTGGAAATGGCTGCCCCTTGCAGAACAGAAGTTCAGCTTCAGGAAAGATTCTACCTTCTCTGCCGAAGAATCCAAGTTAATAATTCTGAAGTATGGGAAGTTAAGTACACTGCAGTAGTGAAGAGAGTTTTTAGAACAAAGTTCTACCCGAAAAATCCTCGCAAGGTTTCAAACCAAAAAGCCCTTCAACGTGTCATCGACAGGTTCCTCGTCGCATTTTCGGCATTTTGTTAAACAACAATCTGAAAACATGAGAGTAAACTCAATTGTTTTCCCTGCGGCATGATCCATTACTATTGGTGACACATACAGCTTACGCTCAACAGGAGCTTCTAGTTACCTAATGATTCACCATTATTAATAATCAGAATTAAACGGCTTTCAAAATTTTTCCTTTATTGAATTTGCCTCACTATGAATGAATGATTTTTTAATCTAATGTTATCAACTTTAATAAGATAAACTATTTTTGGTAGCAGAATCACTTTACTTTCAAGAATTTGTTGATCAAAATTGCGTGAAGTACTGCCATCAACTTCCCTTTAGTAAATCAGTTAGTGCTTTCCGAACTGTCGTTCCAGTAAAGATTCGTAAATGCCCATGTCACAATCATCTGAGTCATCGTGACATCAGAAACCCGGGTGAGTCGGAGGTAAAACGCTCAACTTTATTGCATTCATCAGAAAACGCTCGAATTTATTGCATTGATCAATTTGTATGTGTAAAATGATAGATAAAACAGTATAATGTTGTATACTTATTTTCACTGTTTGTTGCGCACTAATTTAACGAGTTCGAACTAAATAGGAGTGACGTTTTAGCGTAAATTTAGACACCGTCCTACAGCATCGTCAAGTCACTCTTCTACTCGATCTACCTATGAAAGTGTTATTAAGTTATTTTGTGAGAAGAGTTCTCTTCGGTTTGAGGCAACGAACAGCTCATGAGGAGGAATAGAGAGCATCGATGATTCTCATCTGAGGCCCTACTCATCAGGCCCTACTCATCTGACTGCCTGAAAAGACAGCACTGCGTAATCTCATTCAGTGTTAGCGCAGTGCTGTCGTATGGTGTTAACTGATGCATGCTGCAAAACACGCACATGATAACCACGAGGGATAGGACCTTTCTTCGATGCTACTGAACTCGTCAGTGAGAAGCTGGAGAAGAGTGAGTTCATGCATTGGCGTGCGAAGTCATGTCACTTCACTCACCATGGAGATTTGAACGTGGAAACTCAGCGGGTTCGCGTATGACAATTTCGTGAAATGCTATGAGGCAGCGACAGAAATCTGAGGTCTAATTGGCGTCATTACAACATTAAGTCCCACGATGTCTTCCCCAAACGAAAAACAATTCTGAGATCGACCGATTACTTAAAAACTACAGAGTCGTTGATAGAAAGAAAACCGCAAGCTTTGATGCAAAAGACGTTGGAAAATGTGAAAGCATAGGCCAGAGCTGTCACACATCCGTGATCCGCTCGGCACGTGACTGCTTTGCGTACGCGTACGAAGCATGAATTGGTCTGAAGATTTAGAATTGAGTAACACTTTCACCCACTCTAAATCAAGTTTGCACAGAATTTGAATCATTTGGATAATGTAAATGCGTTGAAAGTTCACTGTATAGGCGCTGAACTTTTTGAAGAGAAAAACGATGAGCTAATTTTCTCATCAGATGAAGTCTAGTTGCGCTTGAGAGGAGAAGTTTACTAATATCGATACTGGGCCACAATGAACTCAAGACAGCTCCGCTAACACGCGCTGGGCTCTCGAGATAATGAGGCCGGCGATCTCGCGTGACGGTGTCATCGGACCCTTCATTTTTGAAAATGGTGGACGAACAGTGACAGTGAATCCTGAATGGGACACTGACATTTTCACAAACAAATAGTTTCAAATAGTTTCTTTGGATGGAACAAAACACAGACGCATTTCGCGTTCCAACAAGATAAAGCTATAGCTCATATACGCTCTAATATCCACATACTAGCTTTGGCGTTCTTCCTCCACTCGCATCATTTCCCGGTTTGAAGGTGTGTATAGGTCTACGCAATATCCAAACCTCAGCCCATGCGACGACTTCTTCGCGGGTTACTTTGAATTTCACATTCATATGGATGAACCCCGCACATTGGCGGAATTGAAAGACGCAATTCGTCTTGATATTCAACTGAATGATCAGCAAACATTGGAAAAAGTACTGGAGAACTTCATTGGTAGATCGAGTAGAAGAGTGACTTGATGATGGCGGTTATCATATTGAAGATATTATATGTATATCACACACAACTCAAATGCTTTACATTGCATTCTTGTCCTTGAAATGCTTTTTACTTCTAAATTGAATACTATTCTTTAAATAACTCTGTGTCAACCTCCTGGCCCCCTTGTTTAATAAAGGATTAATCGTTTTAAGGATCGGAATCGGTCTCCCACTTAGGAGCTCCGATGCCGCGGTGACACCGTAGTAAACTTCCGAAATTCCAATTATTTCGATACGATTCCGATAAATCATCCCATCAGTGATTGACGAATTCCAATAACTCCTTTGCTCAAAATGAATTTGTTTTTCCTTTAGTTGAAGACGCTGTTTCCACTAATTGGACACTGAGCTGCGGAATACTTTAAATTGAACTGAGAGCACTGACGAGAAATTCATGATTTGCGTTCCCAAAATTGTACTAGACGATTACTAGTGCTGCAAATTTGAGCTTTGCTTTAAAACGTAGTTCAAGGGAATTCAGCATACGTTCTGGGAATCACCGTAAAATGGGAATTTTTATACAGTATGATAGCATAGAAAAGAAATAATCAAATTGCTTCTCTTGGCGGCTAGAGACGCTCTTGTTAAAATTAGACGCAAATTTGAACAGTAAATATCCATTCAATAACTTATAAGAACAGAGGTTAACGGCTTATTCAACTGACGGCTATGCTGTACAGTTCAGAGCACTGGAAAATTAACGGTAACGCTGAAGCGTTCGAACCTCTCAACAAATCATTTAAGTACACCCATCTAATACGTACTCATAATGTGGGGCAACCGTCTAAATATAATGTTTGACAACGTTGGCTATACCAGAAAACTAAGGATTGTGCATTAAGAGGAGTTATCTGGAGTAGGTGGAGCATAAGTCGATACATAAGTCGATGGCGTATTCTAAATACAGCACATAGCTTAAAGACAGACGTGGGAACCCCTTGATTGTAATCACACATGAATGATGGAAACGAGCTTTTCAGAGCTTGACAGAATCTGAGGGAACTGGAAGTAACGACAGTGCAATGGCAAAGGCGGCATATAGCAGCTATCTGCCCTGTTACCTCAAGGCAAATGCCTTGCTACCTCAGAACTAATCACCCATCATCTCCGTACAGCTCACCTGCCCCACCCAGTGCAACACTTGAAGGCTTCAATACCTACAGGTGAGTGCCGACGAAAACAACGATGAGTGCGTGCATAACCCAGTATGACCTGTTCTCCCGTTCTATTAACAAGCATGGTCCCAGCTGAACAATATTTCTGATAGAAATATGCACAGTCGTTATGCCAAATGTTACTGTAGCGTAAGGTATGCTCAGCTAAAACCAGGAAATCACCAGGAATTCAGTTTGTCTGTTCGTGTTTCACCCAAGTCTGTTTAAACTAAAAACAATGCTGTCAAACTTCGTATATTTTAAAATCAAGGCCCAGTTTTCCTACAGACATGTGATCTCGTGATACTCAAAATTTTACTCAAACAAATGATTTTAATTTTCTTGATGGTGAGAAGTTTTGATAGATACCTCTACATTTTATTGATGTTTGTGATTGTTCTCAAGCTAACGTAAATCAATGCGTTTTATCTGCAACCTTTGAGTTTACAAATGAAAATCCTCTATTTAAGTTGTGAAGAAATGCACGTCTGGTGAATTCTGGAGTTCCATGGAGTCTATAGGTTTTCAAGACCGTAAGAAAATTTTTTCAGGCTTCACACGACTCATTGCGAGGTGCAGCACCTTTCATGAAGGACCGAAAATGCGATCGCTCGTTTCATGATGTAAATTTAAAGAAAAAACAAAACATAGTGTAACAGCTAGGAAATCACAATATCATTTTCTTGAACTACTTTGGAAGTATGCAGAATATCTGCAGCTTAGATAAGGTTTATTTTAATGGCAATGAAATCCAAAATTTACAAAGTAAATAATTAAAGGAAATAAAGAGTTAATCAGTAAATATTAATACTATTGAAAATATACCATTCGATCATATGAGGAGATAAAGTGTATTCAAATTTCGCAT